>JBCJKH010027633.1:9748-20611 GCA_039877255.1 Loriculus beryllinus | reverse complement strand
AGGACATTTGTGCCTATTTATAAGTGATTTAATCACTAATGAGAGCTTAAAATTTCTTTGGACTGGCTGTGTTTGAAAATGCACTGATAGTGTGACTTCCACCTTCATTGTCTTTCTTTTAAGTGCCACGTTGCTGTGACTACATTTTTATGCGAAGCACGCACTCTCCGCTTTACTTTTGCTAAACAATTAATTTATTTGAGGGCTTATTTAAATGGCTAAACGCTGTCAGTGGAATTAGTTGGGAAATAATTGACTTAATTGGAAAAATATTTTCAGGTTCTGATGCTGTCTTTGTAATAGTTCAAAATTTGGTCTGGTATAAGCCACAACTCCTGCTCTAGTTGCAACTTCATTGCACAGGATTGAGAAACACCACAGAAGGCTTTAAGAAATGCTTACTATGTGTTGGTGAAAGCTATTAGCGTTCCTGATGACTGGCTCAAGCAGGGAAGATTATGGCCCTGCTCGTTGTACAACACGTAATATCTAATACTCAGTATCTAATACATAAATATAACCTCCGTGTATAAGCAAGACAGCATGCTGTTCCCACTCTGTGAACTGTAGACTAAGCAGTTCCCAAAGCAGACTTCATGGTAACTCTTGTCAACACAATTATTTTATCTCTCTGCTGGAAACAAAAGTAGTCAGTATTCTAGGACAAAACAAATGTATGGATAGAGTTAATTCCTGGTTAGAATACTGGTAAATCATCAGAAAGATGTTCCTACTATGACAGTGAAAGAGGAAAAAAAAATTTGCTCCAGATGCTAACCATATGATGGTTCAAAGAAATGGCACTCAGCCCACCTTTTCTCCCACTTGCAAGCTATAATAAATAATTCATTGATATAGCTTTAAAATTAACTGTTTTATGAGACAACACTCCTGCTTATCCAAATGGCAACCAATTAAAATGTAAATGAAGATAGGTGTAAGAACAGGTCTGAGCACAACTCACTTGGGTTATGGTGACTGCTATCTTGTGGCAGAATTGTCTCATACATGCTTACTCTAAATGTTCCTGCTGTTCTCTGCTCAGCTCCTTGACATTCATATACAAGCATTTGCATTACTGAGAACAAAGCAAGAGAAAATCTTTGAAAATAAATGGGACATACCAGGAGATTTTCTGGCTTGATGTCTCTGTGCACAATGTTGAGACCATGAAGGTATTTGAGTGCACTGGCTAGATTGTAGACCATTGCACTCCCATCTCGCTCTGTGTATTTTGTAGAAGAAGTGATAGCATCAAATAGATCTCCCCCCTAAAGAAATGGAAAGACAATAGATCACTGCATGAAAAATAACAAAGAAACACTAGAAAAACTGCTTAAAATCTTCCTTTACAAAAGGCATCTCAAGTAGCTGTTAAACAGCAAAAGAATTATTTTGCTGAAATATGATCTTGTCACCAAAGTACTAGACTGCAGCTTGGGCATTCTACATTATTCTCAGCTGTACTCCAGGCTCCTGATGGCTAGCTCTAGGCAAATCACAGCTCTTCTCTGTCTTGATTTCATTCTGTTGATCTTCCTATCTTTGATCACTCATTTATATTAGTTACAGGTACGGGCATACAGTTTCCCTTTGCTCCATCTTATTAATACTTTTATGTAGCAAAACAGCCCTGATTTTGAGTAAAACTTAAAGTAATATAAACTATCCCAATAATAAAAAAAACTAACATAACAAATATGCAGCAATTATAATGAACTGGAAATTGGAATTTCTGTAGATATTAAATACTCTATAGATACTTCTGTAGATGTATGCTCCATCCCTGGCAGTGTTCAAGGCCAGGTTGGCCGGAGCTTTGAGCAATGTGGTCTAATGGAAGGTGTTCCTGCTCACGGCAGGGGGGTTGGAACTAGATGATCCTTAAGGTCTCTTCTAACACAAAGCATCCTGTGATTCTGTGATTCTATGATATATGCAGAAATATCAAATAAATATAGCTGAAGAGGACAAACAACATCAGCATGATCTTTTCCAAGCTGAATGATGGTTGTGATTCTACAGTACACCTAAGTGCAGAATCTACAGGTGATTTATAAATGTACCAGCTGTGCAGTCTCTGATTATGGATGCCGTATTCCTCTTGGAATACATAGCAACATGTAAGCGAGTTACTGATGCAGCATTCCCAGCCATTGCAACAAATTTTATGTGGGTGTCTTTATGATGGTTACTGTGGATACATCTGTAGGAGTGATCTGTCTGAGCTGTGGGTGGCATTCCAAGCATTTCAATACATGTGGAAGAGAAGCAGCAATTCAGGGAAGAGGGGCCAAGATGGTGGTGTATTAAAATACATATATATAAATACTGTCTTAAAACCAGTAAATCCTCTACTATATAAAAATAACATCTAGAAAGAGAGAGAAATGGGTAGACTACAGAAATTAATGAATTCAACAATTACAAACTTTATTTAGAGGTTTCTCAGGCTGGCAACCATTCTAGAGAGGGATTCCTGAATGTAAAAATGTTCTAGACAGATAAAAAGTGATGATGATGATGATGATGTATATTATTTATATCTGACATGCCAATCAAACTGATGTATTCTTGCTGTCTATGTACAGAAAACAGACGAGAGTGCATGACTAAAATTTTTTGCAACTTGTGTGTTTGGTTCAGAAGGTGATAGCAAAATGAAGATTTTGTTTTCTCTGTACATGTATGAAAGCAGCATCTATTTTCTGGTGAACTGGAAAAAGGGGAATGAATGTTTGATACTGCCTGTAGACCTCACCTGAAAACAGGTGAGGTTTTTTGAGTTTTAATTTTGCTGGACCATAATCACTTAAGTTTAAATTATTTATTTTATCTATTTTCTACTAAGATAAATCTATTAAAGAAATTTTTTTTTTCTTAAAGCAGATAATTAAATAAAGATACTAGTTAAATAAATGCAGATGTTCTGTCAGTAAATGCCTATCACTATTACCCCCTGCATATCGTAAACATGATATAAAGAATACTATCCACTTCTCACATAGCAAAATACCTCAAATCTCTGTAAGTAATTCTAAGTGCAACTGAAGAGACATAAATTCCATTAATATAACTGATTGAAAAGAGTATTTGCATGATTAAAAATGCAAGTTGCCACTGAAATCTGAGCTGATTATGTTTCCCAAGATCTTAATGTTCCTAGATACTTCTCAGATTCCATACAACACAGAGAATTAGCAAGAAAAATTCTCCTCAGTCTTACCTTGACCAGCTCCATCACCAGATAGAGTTCTGTTGGGGTGTCCATTTCCTCTATAAGCATAATGATATTTGGATGCTTCACTCGGCGCAGAATAGACACTTCATTTTCAATCAGGTGTTCCTGTTCAGAAAAGAGGACAGACATTTATCTGAATAGACATGAAATTGCCTATTCACTTTTCCTTTGATCAGCTGACTACTGATTACTTGAACAGTGAGCACCCTTTCTGCTGTTTAATTTATATAGCACACGGTTATTGTCACATGCTGGATTTTAACTTCTATTTCAGCTCAATGGTACTTCATCATTGAACAGATTTAATTTACCATATTTCACATACATACCCCAGAACATGGAAGCAATTCAGGAAATGCAGATTATATTCTTATGAGGGTATTATGAGGTGAAATAAAGTTCAGAATCCCCTCTCTCCCAAGCTGGATCATTATAACCTGACATCCCCTATCCACAATTAACATGTTCTTGACCCTCTCTAGCCTTTGCCTCTCATTTAGTGAACGTTACTCATGACAGATTACCTAGGATTTATTTTCAAGAACTTTATTTTTTTTTTTTTTAAAGTTGTGGATTATATTCATAAAAAATGTAACTGCTTTGGTTACAAAGTTCATTTTATATGTATGTTCAGATTTACAATCTGCAAAATATGTAATGGCTCAGTTAAGTCATTGTGGCTCCCAACAGATTAATAGCACACACTGAGTTTAATTTCCCCTTTGCTACAGTTCTGAGGAAGATGTGGGTTTCAAGAACAAATTAGTTTCAGAATATTTTGTTTTCTGGAATATCTTAGCTTGGTTAACACTGAAGAGCGAAGAAAATCACATACTCTCGTGTGAGGAACAGTTTGCATTTTCCTTTATATTGGAATACATATTGTATAATATGTACGTATTGGAATACAGATATTGTATTTAGGTTCACTTCAAAATAAGTAGCAATGCTTGCATAAAACACAAGTTTCCTCACACTTTGGCAGATAACAAATCATGGCACTGGACTTGGCACTTATTCATGTTTAATGCACTAATTAGTAGCATGCACTTCATGCATTTGTGAGCAGAGCACTACAAGTAGATATGATCAACTGTGCATAGGCAGTGATTGAAGATCTTATCCTACTTCACCTTCTACTTCCAGATCTATTATTTATAGATGCATTGTGTTTTTGCCAAAGCTTTATGTGGCTATGTAACTCAGAAACCACATGCCATGTGTGCATCTCATTTTGTGAGAGTATGGTGCGGCATATAGGGGTTAAACAGTCACACCTTTGAAATTCAGTTTGAAAGAGCATCAACTGTCATTTTGAACAAATACATGTCTGCTCCAAGCAAAGTGCTCTGGAGAAAAAAAAAACAAACACACATGAAGCAATTTTGTTAAACACAGTGCTGAATCTCATCAACAGACAGAAGTGAACAGCCACAGCATACTAAGCTTTATGGATGGAAGCCTGTAAATTCAAAACTAGCATTAAGAGTCCAAGCAACACTCAGAACCTTATTACAGTTTTATCTACCTGAAGAACAGAAAACATAGTAAATTTATTATGACTAAGGCACAACAGCTTTACCTGTGCTTTCTTGGTTTCACTGGACTAAATTGTTTATTGTTTTAAATAAAGCTCAGGAATAGGAAATGTTTGTTTAAAATAAAGTTGTTTTTTTTTTAATGGCTCCAAAATGTTTCTGACCTACTGTTTAAATACCTTTCCTCAAAATACTAATATCTAGTTAGTTATTTTCAACCACCTCACTGTTTTTACTATATTTTGTCAGGTAAAAAAAGACAGTAATTCACAAACTTTTTATAATGTCCTCCTGGATATTGCAAAATAGATTTCAGTCTACAGTAATATGATTTATTTACAGAGAATTTATTGTATAATTACCATTTAAGCCACTTGTGAAAAATACATTCATCAATTGGATTCAACTTTTAGAACGTTGAAGATAAACTGCTAAAGAGCAGTGAGCAACATACAAATCACGCATATATGGGCCAGATGGGTGTTTTTAAGACAGGGCGTATGTTGGCACATGAAACAGAGTGAGGGAGGAATAAACTGTAGCAAAGTTTAGTTATTTTCTTTGTTGGAACTCTTCCAGGACAGTTCTGCCGCCTACCAGGCAGGTATCAACATCTTCTTAACAACAGTCCTGTGCTTACACATGCACATAGATCTGTATGTAGCTATACACACAGGTCCTTTCAAAACAGGCAAGTATGCATCCATGGGGTTGATATTTTTTATTTGCTTACTTTAAAGCTGTGAGAACTATAAATAGAAAATCTGTCTCAACTATGTTATATAAAATGGACTGTCTATCTTTGGGCCATCCCGATTTATGATACCTAAGCAGCTGACTTAGACAAGTAATAAAGCACATTTAAAGTTGCAAGCTGTACAAATCACCCAGAAGTTTTCTTTTTCAGTGAAACACATTGCATTGCCCTTCCCACAGCCAAAGGACAACATTTTAATCTCAAAACAGTAATTCTAGTGTTTTTTCTTGTGGTTGTATATTTTTAAGATTCCCTTCTAAATAACCCCTCAAATAAACCTAGAGAATATGAGACAAAGTGATGGGGAAACAGGAACACTAATCTCCTAGCACCTAATACACAGTTTAAAATCTGCATAGATAAAACATTTGTTTGAGAACCTCTACTTAAAGCAAGTCATCACAGCAGGTAGTGCATTAGTGTATAGTATCATACAGCTCGTTACCATACAAAGAATGTCATACAGACTCACTATATCTTCCTACAAGGTCACATTCAGTATTTGGAGCTCTGAATTGCACTATATAAATGACAAAAAGGGTACATTTAAATTAAAACCCTGGCCTAGCTGCAAAGTTACCTTCAGAATCCTTCCAGTACAATCATTAAAAAAATACAGTATTTGCATCAAAAAGTCCACATTCTCAGTCATCTTTGAATGGCATATTCACTACTCTTAAAGGAGACTTTAATCCAGCATTTGATTGCTAATTAATACTGTGCCCTCAGTGTTCTTCTAGCTAACACTAAACAAAAATAAATCCACTTGATTTATAAGAGTACTTTGTTTTTAAGGTATTGCAAAGCAGTGAAAATAGAAGTACTTCAATTGTTCTCTATTCCAACATTTAGTCTAAATTTTTGGCTGTAGGTTGAGGTCTTTTCTTCCTTTTTAATAACCTGTGTACTTGGGAGGAAGGTGAAGGTGATGTCTGACATCCATATATTTACTTCAATTATGTAACATCCTGTTCTGCTAGACAAACAATTTTGGACTTTTTGTTTTGAGCATGCATTAAAAAGAAAATTTAAAGAACTTCTTTTAAGAGGTCTTTGCTGTACAGGATGGTGAAACTTCATAAACAGAAAGAAACCATTGTGCAAATTTCTTTCCCAATCCATGTTCTGCATATAAAAGGAGCATGAACAGTCATAAAAAGATAGAAATAAGAGGCAGAGAGGGATGGGCATTATATAAACACACATACAGCTGCGAATTTCCTCCTTAATACTTTAAGATGAAAATGTAATGCATTTTCTTTGTTAGTCCCACAAAATAGATATCAATTTGGTTTTTATTCTATTATCTAGTAGACTAACACCCACTACTTTTATTACTTACTTCTTGGATACTCTATCATTCTGTTAAACAAATATCCTGAAAACAGTCACAAACAGAAATACTCCCACCATTTATGACTAATGGGCAGCTGCTAGTGCTGTTTCTGCTATTTTTCTTATAAATGCAAATTGTTGTACTCTACCTTTCCACAGCATTTAGCCTTGTCTATGATCTTCAGTGCAAACTCCTTTCCTGTGGATCTAACAAGAAAAATATGAGAACCAGTAATTAGAAACATCAACAAATTGTGGCATTATCTGTATATAGATCCTCATAAGAGAATGCCTTGACTCATGGAGGTTGCTGACAGAGAATTCACAGAAAGGACCTGATTTTTTTGTTTTCTCAGCAGCATCTGTGCCTGCTGTTTCCCTGACTACCGTAGCCCAGCTCACTTTCTGTATAAATCCCAGGCTCCAGCTGCAATTCATTCTTCTGTGACCTGGCACAACTCTCTGTCACTTCTTTAATGCAACATGCAAAATTTTACTTCAGCCTTCCACTTAGCTTTGTTCAACTGGTAGCCTTTAAAGACAAAATCATACACATTTATGTGAAAGTGAGCAGGAGAAAGATTGATACCCTAGTATAAAAATTCAATAGGATTCAGCAGAGCTAAAACCCCATATTTTATTACAGACTAGTCTAAAATCCCACAAAATTTATTAGGCACTTATTTTGGTCTTTTCTGTTTCATTCTTTCTTTATTTTTAAAGTATTATATGGAATTCTATAACAGTCCTCTAAAGTCCCATGACATTTAAGAGGGTGGTTATATACAAAGTAAAAAGAATAAATGTTTTCAGTAAATAGTCACAGAAAGGAGATCTTGTTTGCCTTTCATCAATCTAAGCAATAAAAATATTCTCCATTTCTCCAGAAGGGGAGAAAATGAGAGGAAAAAAAACCCACAAATTATTATTTTTTCAAAAACAAAACAACAACAAAAAGACATTACTCATATTAATGATAATTAAAAATAACAAGAAAATGCCATAAACCCCTGTTGCTACTGTTTTGTGTTGTGTCAGTAACTAGACTTCAGTGTACATCACAACACCACTAGGATCTATAGTAAAAAGCACTGGAGGTATTAAGAAAAGCAAATGTCAGGCATGTTTTTAAACTCCCAGGTTATTTTTCACTATACTTTTGGCATTAGATACATTACTCAAAATTAGTAACTTACAAAGAAAAAAATAACTGAATTAATGTCTCACATTTGACTTATCCATTATTGAAAAAATGCAGCAGAGAATCTCAGCTCTGAAAGTGCAGCTGTATCTGTGAGGTTGTCATAGTTACCTGATCTGGTTTTTAGATAGAAGTGTTATCTAAATGCTATCTGTGAAATGCTACCTGTGAAATGTCATCCTCACATGTTATGGACCTGATGTTAAAATCTAATATGAATACAGTGTGTAATTCAGAATCACAGTTTATGCATTATACTAAATTAAGTGCATTATCTCAATGCCTGAAAACAACTGATCAGCAAAACCCACTTAATAAACCTCCAGCACTTATGCTGTGCGAAAGAGAGGTTAACATTTTCAAAGCCAATTCATCAACCAATTTCAAATCCCTCTTGCAAATATCCTTTACTATAGAATCTAAGAAAAAACCCTGGATAACATCCACAAAATTTGTGAGCTAATACAACTGCCCATCATACACCAGTATTGTCTGACAGGTTCCTGGTATTCTTATGTCTAGCTGTCAGTGTCCATCTGTTGGCTCGCATCTTTATATACGGATATATAGGCACCTTTTACAAAAGAGACCATCTTTTTGTTGAAGAGATGATATAATATGCTGGCTCCACAACTAAAGCTTCCAAGCACACCAGTACTAGAAATGAAGTATAATAAATAAAAATTGAAAACCAAGCATTTATAGTTGGCATTTCCTCTCTCATTATTATTCTCAGCAATGACTGTTGTGTATTTATTTTGTATAAAATTCACATAATAATGCTTCACTAAATATAGAGATTGGATCACACACTAAGCTAGATTTTTAAGGTTAATTTTGCTCTTTAAAAATAAAAAAAAATAAATTTGGAAGGTTGTGTCTGTAGTTCACAAGATGACGTTTAGAAACCCAATTGACTTAGCAGCCTTTGTCCTATTTTCAGCGGTGAATTTAAGTGATTTTCAAAAAGCACAGTCAATATTCCTGAAAATAATAGATTACATTATCTTATTCTTTTAGCCTGCTATCTTTCATAAATATAGATATACAGATAACAGATACAGATAAGAAACAGATACAGATACAGATACAGATACAGATACAGATAAGAAAGGATCGTGGCCAGTTTCAGGGTACATAGGAACACACTGTGAAGCATCATTCATTTGGTGCCTGCGCCAAAACTTTGGGTTTTTAAACCATGGAAGACCTGTCAGAAGACAAAGTATGCTGGGGCCTGACGATCTACCTGACCCAAAGAGGAAAATACATCTTTTGCTGGTGTAAGATGGCTGATTGAGAGAGAGCTTTATATTAGAATCAGTAAGAAAGGAATGGCAACAGGATTGCAGTAGGTAAGCCAAAGGTTGGCATGGCATCACCTGAGGGTAGCAATGCTAGTGAGAACATTTACACTGCTCACTGTGGTAATGCTTGTCAAGAACCAGAGTTTGTTGGTATAACATGTAAAAAAAAAAAAAAAAAAAAGATTAAAAATCAAGACCTTCATGTCTAGATGTTAATGCTGATGAGAAGCATTACCTTAAATGTGCGTACGCAACAGGAACTATTTTGAGCAGTAACTGTAGCATTTCAAGATCATATTTAGCCATTTTCTTCTTTATCATTTCTTTTTCTTTGTCTCTAGGAGCTGCCACTGCAGTCTTTATTCATTACTCTATAAGCTTTGCATGCTTGCACATAATTTTCGCAAAAAAGTATTAAAAATAGCAATTGTCATGTGTTGCTATAATCCAGAAGGGTGTATTAGACATTGTGTTATGTATCACTTGCCAATGTTATTCTCAATAATGGAGAAAAATAATCCAGATACAGTGTGAAGAAACAATTCTCTTGAGGAAAAAGCAGTAATGGCCAGAGAAACCTATGCTTAAGCAGAAGAGGCCACCGGATCAGCCTCAGCCCAATGCTTCTGGTCCATTTCGATGACTCAACAAAAGTATTTATCTCTGCTAAGACTGGAATGAGATGTTTTCATTCATAATTATCTTTTTTTTTTTTTTCATTTAAATAAAACCAGCAAATGAGGATCAAATAATAGGAACTGTCTCTAACTTTAATGCCTTTTACAGATATTTGCTGAATTTGCCCAATATTTGCATACAGGTTGGAGATTCCTCATAATATTTAAGAAGCTGACATAACACTCAGGTTGATGGAGACAGCAGAAAGTGTTTCTAAAAAATACACTGAGAAAGTGACAGTCAATTCATCTGTTATGTTTGCACTAGCAGCAAAGTGTGACACAAAGCTTGCAGAGGAAGTACAGTAACACAGCACAGGTCTGTAAAGGACTCCTGTCTGCTTGATGAAAAATCAGGCACAAGACTATTTCAGTCTCACAGCACTACCTCAAAGAAGAAGCAAGCACAAGGGAGTCAGTAGCACAGCCACCTACTCCATGCCTTTAAGAATACTTTGCCCACAGTACACTGAAAGCTGTGAAAAAATCATTTAAACAGCAGGCAGTAGGGATACTACAGCAGCAGAATTGCTGAGGCAGAAGGGAGGTCTCTCAAAGACTTCTTAGATGCCACATACAATTTCCTCCCATCCACAACAGTCTATGGTGGTAGGGGATTTCTTAAAGACCTGTGAGATTTCTTTAAGAGCCTCCATTAGATAGCTCCCTTAGTTTAGGGAATAAAAAGCCATGTTCCTCTGCTGCTCTTGTATCCCTTTGCTGGAATAATATAATATATGCGAAGATATGTGGGTTTTGATGCCTAGCTCTCCTGAATTATAAGAGACATAACTTATCAAAGTTATG
>JBCJKH010027631.1:0-19917 GCA_039877255.1 Loriculus beryllinus | reverse complement strand
AACTAGATGATCTTAAGGTCCTTTCCAACCCTAACTATTCTATGATTCTATGATTCAATATCTAATTTCAACAAATACACATTCCTTTTATATCTGTAAATCCAGTTCAGACTGGTTATAAATAAGTTCACTGTAAACACCCTTGCTTGTTTGCTTAGGGGATTTGCTTAGGGGATTGAACTATTTTAACACTGTTTATAAACTGATACTGTTAAAATGGCAAAACAATTATGAATAAAGTAAGTTCCACACACTTTATTTTTAATGTTTAAAGCATAGCAAACAATAACTGTATTCTGAGATGAATTCCACAGCACTATTAAGGTCATTTTCCGAAGTCTGTATCCCATGTAAGAGTTTGAAAACAAAAGAAAAAGAAAATCCCCACAGACGCACAGTTAAACACACCTACCCTTCTCACTGTCACTGAAAAGCCTTTTCCACAGGCCATACAGTTCTGTACCTCATTGTCTTCTGCCCACTTCCTGTTGAGAGCTTGGGTGTGTTTGATCTATATAGAAGATACACAAAAAGGTTTGGTTTTTAAAATGCTTATCTAATTCCTACTAATTTCCTCTGGTTTCACTGCACGCACTACCGACTGTGGTATAAAAGCACCATTTCTGCCATGATATTGAGAGCTTATAATTTGTTTAGAGAGAAAACCTTCCGAGTTTTGGAACCATAAGCAGATTTAATAACCCACAGACAGCAATATGGCCCTCATATACAACAAGCATAACATCTTAATCATTCTGGAAAGTATCCCACCACCAGTCTGACACAAACTTGAAATTCTCATAAGTTCAAACACAGAGAGTCAACAGGTTTAATTGCTTCAAATCAAATAATACCTGTAATGACTGGTTTTCTCGGCCAAGTTCCTGCATTGCAGCAGTAGTGTTGTCCAGCTTTTTCTTCATTTCCACAAGTTTGGCTTGAAGCTTTTCAATTTCTCCCTCACTTTTTATACACCTGAGGAAAAAAAAGTAAATAGTCAGCTCAAAGCATATACAGCAATACACACTGCCTCCTTTGGGCAGGTTGTCATGTCTGAGAAGCTTCTCTCATAACTCTCAGCCAAAAATATCCTTGCTGTGAAAAGCTCTTGGATGCCCTGACTGGAAAAATATTCTGTTGTAACAACCAGTTTAAGATTATCCGGCACTGCTCCCAAGGATCTGTGGCTTATTAATACCTGGAATTACTCCTAAACCTGGAGACATTATTGAAGGAAGTCCATCAACAGCAAGCCCCAGTATGTACCCCTGTGCAACAGGACACTCTCGCAAACCAGATGCAGCAGATTAGGTCAGACAACAGAGCAGAAAAGAACCCTTTTCCTTTTAGCAAGGCCACCTCCCATCAGCTGAAATTCTGTTAGCTGTTGAAAGCCAAATTTCAAAGGTTCATTTCCTGCCAAGCTGCAAACAGCTACTGGATGAGTTCAGAACAGTATGGCAAGGGATTGCCAAAGAAAGAGGATCTCTCTTGCATTGATGCCATCCTCTCCCAAGGTCTACTGTTCAAAAAAACAAGTCAGCAAGTTTGACAGTATTCAAAAATGTTTTCCGTTCTGCCTTCACCAAACATGTCAGGAAATAAGGACAAATAAAGTTTCCTGTCTCACAGGTGTTTCTTTTACAATTGTAATCACTGCTTTCAGGTAACTCCTGCTGCATTGCCAGCCTCCTGTTGCCTGAAGGAAAGGCATTCTGCTTACTTAACATTTAAATCTATTGTAGTGACAATAGCAAAACTAGAGAAAAGAGGACTGTAGGTTTTCAGGCAGAAGAAAATGCCTCCTGTGTGAACCTTAGCCTATCTAATCCAATTAGATATTTAATCTCCTAACACTGAGCAGTGGGCATACCTATAAGTGCCTAAACAAATTCTTAATACTGGAGGCACTAAGAAGTCTCTTCCAGGCTTCTGGATGACTAGTACACTTACTCTGATTAAGTCAAGGGAGGGGAGCCTTGGAGTGATGGGGAAGGATAGCTAATTCAGATATGGGAAGCTCTGTCTGCAAGGCCTTGTAAGGTTCAGCAGATCAGACGAGAAGCCACAACCTACACACTTCAAAGTTCAGAGGAGCCCAGCAGCCTTAGATGGCTTTTATGGATGGGTGTAGACCTTTGAGCACAAGCATGAAGTGTGACTTTGGTGATAAATAAGGTCCTGATAAGCCTGCCTGATTTCTACAAAATAGCCATGTTGTAGAAGTCCACAAAGAGCACAGTTTATTCCCAACATGCCTTGCTGTATTTTGGCAGGGACGATAGAATGTTGCACTCTGGAAACTGCACCCACAGCCCAAACACTAGGAAGAAAAGCAGATTAAAATAAAGCACGCATAGAGAATCCTAAATCAACTGAAACAAGTTTGTAGTGTGAGGCTTTCCATTTCCAAACTATACTTCCACATGTACCATGACCATAGCCTACCTCTCCAGCAACGCTCTTCTTTCATCCTGGTTATTCTGCACCGTTGCTTCCAAGACAGCAATATCCCCACGTAAATCATCTGTCTGTTTCTCCAGCTCGCTCACTCGCCTCTGACTGCTTTGCCACTCTTTCTTCATAGTGGCCAGGTTTTCATTCAGGGCTGTGACCTGCATAGTGAGTTTGGTCTCCTTTTCCTCATGTTTCCTATTTTCTTCTTCTTTCTCTTTTTGCTCTGCATGCTAAGAAAACAATGGAACAATGAAAAACAACCTTCCAAGTACTCTTTCCCTATTCCCTACATTTAATTAAGGCAAGGAAACTTGCTGTACTAGAATCATTACTTTTAATCAACAAACTCTATTAGACAAGGCTGTCATCCTATTGAATTCTCCCACATCCTTAAGTGCCTCAAAGATTTCTGACCTTGTCATTTAAAAATTAATATAATGTGAAACTAAAGTCAAGTCTTTGCTTGTTCTCTGTCCCTGGAAGAATCCAAAGGCATGTGCACAAAACAACAGTCTTATACTCTCTAACATACTAACCAGTTTAGCTTCAATTTCCACACATTCTTTCTTCAGCTCCTCTTCTCTCTTTTTCAGCTGATCTTTGACAGCTTGATGGGTTATTTTCTCCTGTTCCAGAGCTGAATGAGTATTATCTATTTTGCCCTGCAGCTCTAACTTCTGTTGAATCAATAGCTGGTTTGCATCCTTGAGATTTGCCACCTCCTGTTAGGATACAGGGCTCAAAGTTAAACTTTGAAAGTGTAAATGATTTTAAATTCAAAACTACTGTAAATTCTTTCCAAGGAGAAGACAGAAGTAAGTTTAGTTTTATCACTGGAAGAAATGATAATTTTATAGCACAAAATTTTATATAAAAGTTTTTAAAATTTTATAATTTTAAAGAATCAATGATTTTTATTATCAAAGATTTTAAACTTTTACCTATATTATGAACAACATTCATTTATAAAATAAATTTACTGTATATTTCTACTAGCGCAGTTGAAGCTCTGTTGGATTATTTTATGCAATTCTTTGAAATGAAACATCCGTGGTCATTTTCCAGAGTCTGTTTTAAAATTTACTTCCCATCATTCTCTAGTTGCAATAATGAGGTTAAAGGCATTGTTTTAAGTAAGCAGGATGATACATTTGCTTTTAAATATTAGTTTTACATGTTCTTCTGCAATAAAATATAACAAAATCCTGAAGTAAAATAGTCAATATAGGAATCATTTATCTTAAAATTACACAGCCAAGCATGGAGGTACAAAGAGACTCACAGGGGCTGTCAGTTTTCCATAAATCAAAATTAAAACAAAACCAAAGACAGGGAGAGAATATATCCTGAGAACAGGAGGATGCCCTATAGATGCATACCTATTTACTCCTTGGTTGATGTTAAACAGAATATAGGCCTTTAGGAGACTTTTTCTGGTTTAGTCTGATTGCTTGTATGTAGATAAAGAGATGAATATTAAGCTGCCATTGGTGTACGTGCATTTTATATATATCTTTAGAATAAATATTTTAGGAGTGATGAGAATTATAGTAACCTTTCTCCAAAATCCAAGAATGTACTGGGCATAGATTGCTTGACATCAAGTACAGACTGTTATCTAAAAATAAGAGACCAGTTTCTAAACACTTAAGAGACCAGTTTCTAAACACTGGAGAACAAAATAACATCTGAAACTCATAAGGCATCATGTTACTTTCTTTTTATTAGTGTATAGGGACTGTACCTTCATTTATACTTATAAAGCAACTTAAACCCCATGTACTTAACAGATGCAAATATAACTCTAATACTATAACATGGAAAACAAACTGCAGTCTTTTAGGAGAGTTTGTTTCTGCAGAGACTAAGACCTTAAATATGTAATATTTGGTGAGAAATGGTTTGTTTTACGGACGACTGAACATTATTTAATTAAAGCCTCAAAACTTTCACCCTTCAGAGAGCTCATTTGATTGTTATGATTTTGGAAGAGAGTTAGTCTTTTATGAGGCTCCTGACTTGTTTCTTCCCTGACTGTGACTTTTACAGACATTTTAAGAAACCACAGCACATCAAGGGAATTTCAACTCTACCACGCATCCTTGATAAGTACCAGATGTGCCTGGAGTATCTGGGAAACTTCACATTTGTGACGCTTTTGGACATCTTTTCCACACTTCAGAATAGTTGAGCAAGGGTATGCACAGTGAATCTACAGTGGTGCAGAAGAAAAGCCAGGACATACAACCCATCCTAAAGCTAAAACAATCTGTGTGGTTCACCTGACCAAGAACTCTGGGCACTGGTGCTCCGGGGTTATCGCTAATCAAGTCATCATTGCACAGGAGCCACAACGAAATCTAGCCTTTGGTTCCTTTACCTGTAATACTGATACTGACAGCAACCATCTTTGCAAAGCCATTACAAACAACTACCGAGAAGGCACGTATTTCTTGTAAGATAACAAACCACATAAAGACTCAGTTTGTCTGAATATACCTTCTCAAACTCGTGCTTGGAGGCTCTAAGCTCTTCACCCAGCTTGGCACTTTCTTTTTCAAGTCTATTCCTTATTTCTTGGAGCTCTGTTGTTTTACACTTCTCATTAGCCAAGTCTTTTTCTTTCAAAATCTTGAAGAGAAACAGAAAGTGTTAGAAAAGTTACTTCTTCCAAGTTCACAAAATAGATAAATGAACAAACAAAAAAACATCCAGGGCCCAAAACCTACTTGGAGGCTTTGCAATTAGTGGGAAACAACTGCCACATATCTCTATCCACAGTTCATAGTACTAACAATTAGCAGCATGTTTGCAGTTCTAAATATAAAACTAATAAGATTTTTTCACCTCTCTAGCCACTTAGAACAAATTAACAGCCTGTTTTGAACCAAATTCACTTCAACTGCTGTTAAAATTCTTTGCACCAAAGGTTCAGTAAAATTGCCATTGCTATGCATTACAACAGTGCTATGCCCCACATATACCCTTTGTTTAGAGATGCAACAGAACTTAATAAAGGGTGTCAGTGTGGGGTGTATGTGTCTGTGTGAAGATGTCAAAAGACATTTACCCTGTCATTCTGAAGATCCTGTAACATTTTGGTCTTCTCACCCAGCTGCTGCTCCTTCTTTGATGCATCCTGCTCCAGTGTAGACTTTGCTTTCTTCAGTTCCTGAATCTGCTGATTATTGCTAGCAATTCGATTTCTGCTGGAAACCAATTCTTCTTGAGCTAGAGCAAGTTTTTCTTCTGTGGACTAATTATAAAGAGAGTTCTGTAAATTATCTACCAGCATAAGAACTTCAGATACTCAAATATCTGACATTTTTCCACATGGAAAAACTGTTACCTAGTGTGCAACATTTAGCTTCAAATGTTGACAGAAACTTTTAGGTTACAAGACTACCTTAAAAGAAACTACCTTCAGTGCCACTTCCACCAGCAATACCTTACTGTACACATTCCAGCTTGCACCTTTCCACAGAAAAAAGGTGAAAACATACAGAAAGGCAGAGAATGAAAGGTAACAGATGAAAAGTGAACAAATCTGAATTCGCTCACACGAATTTACTTTGTTCTCTGGGCAAATCAACTGATCTGTAACTCTGACAGTTGTTACTTAAGCCGCAGTGAAGCTATACTATTGAAGATTTCAAAAGTCATTCAATGCTATTTTTTGCCCATCACTTAGTGAAGGCAGTGCTAGGACAATTGTAATTTGGTTTTAAATGCTAAAATGAAATGTACAACCTAAAATGTTAGTATCAGGGTAAAATATTTCAGTCTCAGTTGCATCAGCATTTTAAACACAAAACTTAAATTTCCATTCAAAATCCACTACAGATCATATTTTCATTTGCCTCCAACTCTCCCCATTAGCTAGAAAAAACCCTTGGATTAATCTCTCTATAGAGATACAAAAACCCCAACAAACAGCCTAAAACTTGTACCCAAGGCTCATTCTATTTGCTCACAACAAAGTCAAATTTGGGGGTTCTGCTTGAGTTCATATTCTGGAGGTTATACTTTTTTAAGCCTTAGGCTTAGGGAAGGACTGCCTCTGCTTAGAAGCATGTTCTTTCATAAGGAACCAATGAGAAAGAAAAATACTAAACTAATCCTCCACTCCTCCAAAATATTGGTGTTTTATGGAAATCTTTGATGGTACTATCACGCAGAATGTGAGGATATTTACTATTAGTAACAAGTTTATTACCTCCAGTGCACCAATAAGGATTTAAATTCTTTCAAAATATCCTAAATTCTTTTTTAAGCTCTTACTTAAATCCTAATCAAACCTCTTGTTGAAGATTAGTGGGTTTTAAAGGAACAATAAGAACAACTTTGGCTTCACTTAATTATGCATATACTTTAGCCTCTCCTGTGTTGATTTAAAACCAAATTGATTTCTGATGCCTCCTAATCCTCCCTTGAAATGTCTAAAGTATTTTGCCTGTAGTGTCAGATAGAGTTTGAAACATCAGTGATGGAACACTGCTGATTCAATGGCACTTTCAACAATCCCAGTGGCACTTAAAAAGCTCGCACTGGCTTTTAAAATGAATTTGCAGACAAATTACTTTATTTGCTTTCTGAGCTATTAGGGTTCACTACTTAACACTAAGTGAGGTGTTAACTTGGAGGTTTTTTTAAGCAAAATGGGAAGTGTTTCTGCAATTTCCAGCTTTCAGCACAGGGTGGGTCTTTCAGAAAGCAAAATTAGCCCTCACCCCTCACTGTGAACAGTGGAGTACCATATTTTCCTAACAGTGAGAAAGGATGGGAAGTGTAGCATCATCATGTAACATCATCACAGGCAAACCCAACAGTATCTGCAGTTTTAGAAAGAAACATAATGAAGCCACGGCTTTTATAAAACTTGTTTCCAGAAGTGAACTTGGTTACATCCAATTTGTTAGCACAGGATGATAAAATTTAATGAAGTGAATAGTGACACACAAATTAAAAGCCTCACATAGGGAATACTTCTCTCGCACCTCCCCTCTCTCCCCCAAAGCATCTATGCTGTACAGACTATCTCACTGTGCCTGTACCTACACTAAGACAATGTAAATCTTCTTATAAGGGGAACCAGTATTCAGCCTATTCTGCCCTGTATTATGTACAAACATTTTTGTAAGTCAGTTTTTAATATGAGTCTTGAAACTTTGCATACAATTCAGCATGCTATAACTTACATGTGTAAGTGCCTCAATTGTGCTGTGATTAATGACAATGCTACTAAGAAATCATTCAAAGCAATTTTAACAGTAAATCAACCTTCTGTCTATCCATGCCTTTCTTTCCACTTTGCTCAAAAGTCCTTCACAGCATCCTTTGGAAATGAGCAGAAATCCTCCGGCACATGGTTAAACATTCCAGTTACTATCCTTGGTCCTGGCCCAGTCTTCACTGTGGCAGCAATTCAGCCCAATTCTTTTTGACTGCTAAGATGGCATCTTTAACATAAAACTACTCTCAAAAAACCTGATGCCATTTACCTTATTTAATTACCATTCAGTTTTGCCAATGCTCCCAGAATACAACAGGTGCTCTACCAACAAGATACCCTTAGTCATGAGACTGCTCTTCAGGATGACAGACAAAACTGAGTTCAAGGAAAAGGTACAGAACAGAAGATGCCAATCTGTACTTATTTTTGCAAATAAAACCAGAAGCTAGGATGACTGGTATAGAGTTTAAATAAATAAATAAAAAGATAGTAAGATATCAAAGCCTGATTCACTACAACTTGGTCTGTTGCAGTATAAATTATAGTGCAAACAGCAGAACTAGTTCAGGCTGGGTGGTAGGTCCTAGATCCTACAAAAATGAGCATTTTAGTCTGTGTGCTTCCTGATCCCAGTCCACAAGGAGACATATGAAATTATTCACAGATGCTAACCTAACCTCTCTCCACCTCCTAAGAAGAAGGATTAGACTGACAATAGGCAACTTAAGGTCCTGACTTACAGGCCTGAGGTTTGGCAGCATGAGTATTGTCCCAGAACATCCACTGAAGATACGCTGACAGAGACACCAATATTGGAAGCAAAGAAACATTCTTTAGAGAACACAGAGGAAACCAGGACTGACTACAGAGAGCACAAATGCCAAGACTGAAAGATACTTGGCAGATCTCAGGAGAGAAGGGTTCAACAAAGTATGTTTGCACGAACTCAAAATCAAGGCAAAAATAGCAGTTCTGAATTTTTATTAACCCTTCTATACGAAAAATACCTTTTGCACAAAAAAGAAGTTTATGTGTGTGTGCATGCAAAAATAAGTATATCTTATATATACACACATGTATATATGTGTATATACACAAATGATCTGTGGTGCTATTCTTTTTTTATTGTATGTATCAAAAACTATAGCATTTACAAGCACTCAAATCCTACCCGATTTTTCTAGCCACAAAAATGCATGAGTGCAGTTACTGCTATAGGTGGTAACTTACACCAAAGTAAATTTGCAACAAATAGTATCCGTAAAATAATAACTACAATCTCACTTCCAATTTTGTTACAACACTCACTTCTCCTCTGCAAGACTTAACAGCTTCAAAGTTTGTATCTTACTACAGCTCCCCAGCAAGGATCTTCTGTTACTGAACCAGAAACTAGGACCCAGCTGTGCTGGCGCACTCCAGGAAGCGGCTGCCCACTCTGCGTCTGTCTCTCATGCAACGCTGTATCTCCAACTGCAGAACTTCACTGAAACATTTGCTCACTTCTCAATCACACCTCAGTCTCCCAGCCCGAGACGAGCCAGGGATTTCAGCAGTGATATTGCGAGCAGATGCCAGAAGATGGTGCTCTATGTACGGCCCAACTCCTTCCATCCCCTGTGAGGATTTAGCCCTACCACTCTATTCATGCCATCCGCTCCTTGTACGGCCTTTTATGATCTATCCCCACACCAAAACCTTGCCCTCACCAACAGCACGGTGCTACACCATGTGAGAATATTTAAATTTTCCCTTGTAGCATTTTTAACTAAAGAAAACCTACCACTGCTACAATCTCATGGTACAGCCTGGTTGTGTCAGTCCTTGACATGGCTGGGCTTCAGACCCTGCTGACACAGCACAGCTATGCAGGGGGATCGTACTTTCTACTAAAAAACACAGAATGGCTTGGGTTGGAAGGGACCTTAAAGCTCATCCAGTTCCAATCCCCTGCCACAGGGACACCTTCCACTAGACCAGGTTGCTCAAAACCCCATTCAAAAAAATCCTGCACTGAAGGACACCCAAGCTCACCTTACATACAAGGTTTAAAAACTTCCACTATTACCTACTAAGATTCAGATCAATCTGAACCCCAGCCCACCCATCAGCTTTGGTTCCAAACTTTAATCAAAATCCATAGCTCTGGCTCAGCTTATATACTTTTATTAAGTAAGTCATTCAAGGCAAGACATTATCCAGACAAATGACTTTGAACTGGACTGTGAAACTCCACCATAAAGTTCTTCTGACTTGAGTGGCATTTTGATGTTCAAATCTCAAGACTAACAGTATCACGCTGAGGCTTTCCCAATGTGCTTTTTCCTTTGAGGCCTCCTAAGTTATCTCTGGTTCTTTAGGTTAAGATTGCAATGAAGCAGCACATCCACAATTAGAGGTCAGCTCCCCACCTTTTCTCTCCTCTATGTTTTATATTAAAAAGGGGTGGCAAGCAGACCTCGCTAGTCATAATTAATATGTTTTAAAATTTCTGGTTTGGTTTTTTTTTTTAAATCCAGTGAACAGCCTCCAAGTTGGTACATCACCTCACTACTGAGGACCTCAATCTTCCTCAGGCCCTTTAGGCTCAACACACACTTACATAATAAATCAAGTTACCTGACTGCTCATCCTGAAAGTCTTGTTTTTCACATCGCCATCACCTTATTTTACCTTTCTGCAATGATATTCCAGCTTTCTTTTTTGCTACTATCCACATTCAAGTTTAAAAGCATGTGGGATGCCTACTGTCCTATTTTATACTTGTCAGAGCTACAGGTCATTGAGCTGGTTCAATAATACTTGTAACAAATCTATTTTTCTGCAATAAGTGATACTTAAATGAAAACTATACCAAAAAGAAAGCCAGTTAAATGAACACATCCAATGCAAAACAGGTCATTGCATTACCAAATGTTGATCTAAGTGCCTTGCAGGAAATTAACACACAGAGACATGTATGCTATAGTAACTAACTGTAAGAAAGAGCTTGTTTAAACACTGTTGCTTGTTAATCATGCTGAAGTTCTTCACAATTTAACACAGCAATTCAACAAAGCTACACTGAAAGTAAAGCCTCTGTAACCTGCAGGGAAATGTGGCAGGTAATCTAATGTTACAGAGGAGGAGGAAGATTAATAAAACTCCAGTGGCCTATATTTAAAGGAGTTATTTCTCTTTTTCTTTAAAAAAATTCCCGAACCTGGTGTTTGGCTAGGGTTCCACAGCTCACATGGGCCTATCTATCTGAAATGGCCAGGAGACCTTTAACAGTTTCAGTGGTAGAACTGAAAGGCCACTGGAACAGGTGAAAGGGAGTGACGAAATCTAAGCCATCAATGACTTATACATAATGAAGCCATCAGAAGCTGACATCTAAAACAGATCAGATGATCCAATCTCCCAATGTGCCTAGTTCTCTCCATAAACTTCAGAAAAGCCTAGAACAGTGTCACACACAGACAAAACTGCAGCGTGATTCATCTGAAATGACAAGTGATGAAGCTACAGATCTTGCCAGTAGACAGCCAGTCTCTGTAGCACAGTATGTGCTGGGACTAACTGGAGCACTGGCTTAGCACTGACATGAAGAAAGGAGGCAGAAAAAAGGACATAAAAAAACACCTTTGCTGACTGACTCAGCTGCCAGCAATACCTCTTTGAAGGCACTACACCCTAATATCAAATCAGATAAATTCAGTTCAGGAATATCAAAAACTTCAAAGACTAAGTTCAGACACTTGTATTCCAGGCAGGTCTCTTAAACTACCATTTCTCTTAGCTTGACATCTCTGAACATCTACAGTCGGCCAAGAAGGAAGGGGCAAGGGCATGGGAAAAGACTGACAACTAAAATTCTAGTTAAGTCATCTAGAAGATAGCAGTCACTTACATGCTGGCAGACTTTGCCCTAATTAGCTATGCTGCTTAAATTAGCTGAAAGCTGCAATATATAACAAGAAAGAGCAACTCAAAAAATTAACTCATGAAAGAATACAAAAATAAATCATCTTTCAGTTTGCTGCAGCATAAATGCAAGGGTATTTCAGGTAAACTGGCAAATATGCTTGGAAGGGTCTGAACAGCACTAAATTCTATATATAGCATATGTACAGAATATGAAGAAGAAGCATTTTTCTGCCTATACAGTTCTTGAACAGTTTCCTGGACTTTAAAATGTATGTAAAAAGATCTACTAAAAGTCACATATGACATTAAAATGACTGTAAGTACCTTAAGGTCTTGCCTTATTGCCAGCAGCTCAGACTCTTTTCCATAAAGATCCAACTGCAGCTTCTCCATGTTTTCCTTATTTTTTTCATGGCTCTTCTGTAAGTCTGCTAGCTTGACTTTCTCTGCTTTAAGCTCCTGTGCTGACAAAATAGACTGCTGTTGCAGTTTATTCTCCAGTTCTGCCTGAAATATAAGCATAGGAAGTTTCAATTAGAGTTACAGTCAGTAAAGCTTAATCATTTTAATAAATTGCGTTTCTACTGCAAGGAAAGATTTTTTCCCCACTTACAAAATAGCAGTTCATTAATCTGCTATTTGTGATTTTACATTAATATTTTGTAAGTAATCTAAGAGCAAAATTTAATTCATGACAAAAAAATTAGTGAAACACATTAAGACCAAACATTAAAAATCTTAGCTATGTTTTCAAGTGTCTCAAGTGTCTGGCTGTGACAGAGGTAGTATTCTTCACAGTATCTAGTATGTTTTGGATTTGTACAGAAAACAGTGTTAATAATACAGATATGCTTTAGCTATTGCTGAGCAGCGCTCACACAGAGTCAAGGCCTTTTCTGCCTCTCACACCACCCCACCAGGGAGTGGGCTGAGGATGCACAAGAGACACAGCTGACCCCAGCTGATCAAAGGGATATTCCAGACCACATGGTGTCATGCTCAGCAGATAAAGCTGCGGAAGAAGAAGAGGGTGATGTTCAAAGTTACAATGTTCATCTTCCCACGTAACAATTACATGTGATGGAGCCCAGCTTTCCTGGAGATGGCTGAACACCAGCCTGATGAGGGGAAGCAGTAAATTAATTCCTTTCTTTTGCCTGTGTACGTGGCTTCTAACTTTACCTATTAAACTGTCTTCATTCCAACCCATGACTTTTTGCATTTTTATCCCTTCCATTTCTCTCCCCCATCCCAATAGAGGGCAGTGAGCAAGCAGCTGTGTGGTGCTTAGTCATTGGCTGGGATTAAACCACAACACCAAGTCCTAAATCCTAAATTTTCCATAGACTGACTAAATACAATCATGCAGCATAGGGCAACCAAAACTAGAGCAACATTTAACAGTGGATGGCACAGAATGCAACATTTCCTAATACTGTAAGACATTTGAACTCTATCCATTACGGTTTATGAGTTTCATACTGTCACTCAGACAAATTCTTCTGGTATAATAAGAGACGACTTGATTTAAAATTGTCACAGAAGCTCCAAAACACTGTAGAGTCTGTCTAAACCACTCACAAAATTCTACTGCTTTATAGAAAATGTCAACTTTTGCTTCACAGCATGCCCATGAAGCACAATAAACACATTCAATCTAGTCATTTTTATTACCTTACTGGAACCCAATTCCTACCAAATTCATGTATCAACACTGGTTTGTTTTACTTTATTATTGTTGTTAATGTTGTTTGTATCTCCAACAGCTCTGAAGACCTTGTTTCTACATCCTGACCTTATCTCCTACAACAAACAGCTGTTTAGCATACAGACACTGAAATAAAAGCTGACGCATTTATTTGAGAAATTTATATTCATTTTCTTACAGGAGTAAGAGAGGCCAGTCTTACCTTTTCTAAAAGGGCAGTTTTTAATTCAGCTTGCAGTGTCTCACTATGTTTTTTCTTCTGCTCAAAAGATTCCTTTAACTCTCTCAGCCTTCCCTGGAGATGTTGTTCACTTTTTTCTTTCTCCTTCAGAAGACCCTGAATTTCCAGTATTTGAGTTCTTGCTGCATCAAGTTCTATCGACAACTGCTTAGAAATCTATATTCAGAAATATTAAATAACTGTATATAATTTTAATCAGTATTTTTATGAATGTATGAAAAAAAGTAGGACATGGTAATACCAAGTAACTGTTTCACTAATGAAAAAACCCGAAGGGTTGTAAAATCCCCACATCTAAGATTTGTGCAGCACAGAAAGGTAGGAGTAAAACCTGTATGCTAAAGCTTCATGTTATCATCTAGAAAATTTTAGCACCACCTTATTTCAGTGCCCCAGTTAGGTTACAATTTGAGAACTGCAACCTCTTTATCCCTCAACAGTCCCAGCATGTGATACGGAAAATTAATCTTTTAAATACTTATTATTACTGATTTCTGGATTTTCAATACTACATAGACAGCTTACCCCCTCCTTTTTTTCCAGTGAGTTTTTCAATTCATTCCTCTCTTTAGCTACAGACTCTGTTTGGACCTGGAGCTGGTGTTTTAACTCTTGGCAAGATTTTTCCTAAGAAAGATAAGACAAGAAAATATTCATGTGAGCTTCTAAGATGGGTGCCAGGTATTTCTGCAGGATCTACAAAGCCTTGAAAAATCATGCTTTCCCTTCCAGCGAAAGAGCTTTCCTTCTCAGCTACAGACACATTTTCAGCTCAAAACTCTTCAAAACTTTCTCAGTGGTAACTCTAAGCTGAACACAGCTGATACTCTGTACTGACAAATGCACCCATGTGCCAAAGAGTTTTTCCAACTACAGATAGTCTCCCTCTTTGAAGCTGCTGTTGGCAGCCCCTTCTTGTGGAAAGCACTAGGCTCATCACTCTCCTCAGGATTCAGAATTTCTTGACGTTCTAAAACTCATGAGCAAAGTACATTTGCAGGAGTTGTATTCAAATACAACTACATTTCAAGCCCAAATACCATGCACTTAAGACAGTGGCAAGACTCCAAATGACTACAGAATTAGAGGCAGAATCTGGACTCCTATCTTTAAATCTAAACTGGGGAGCAAATCCTTCCAATTTTTAGGAGAAACAAATATTTAAACAGCAGTAACTAAGTAAAGCAAATAAAAAGGCTTATCTGAAAAGAAGTGAAGAGTAAAGGAAAAAGTTATTTTTAACTAGGAGCAAGAATTTTTTTAGATCAGAATAAAAGCAGCTCTGAACAAGTTCTGGGAAATGGTGACATATAAGATGAGAAGGGAATGAGAAAGACACCCCTACCATGTCTGAGGCAGGGGTGTCAGAACAACTGTGTAAGAAAATCTACAAAATACGTACTCATACAGTGCCCACTCATAGTACCAACAAAGCAAGAGAGAGAAGGAAAACACATATTTAAAGGCTAGTGAGAGTTCACTTCTTTACCATAGTAGGTTGCTCAGGTGATCAAGCACTTATACCACCATTTGAGAGACCCTTATGAAACTTGAATAGTTCTAGCACTTCGATAATACCTTAAGGCCTCTCCACAAACAACAGATGATATTACTCTGCCTGCTGTACACAGCCTTCCAGCATGTCAAGTGCACAGGAAGGCTGTATATACAAAGACTCCAGAAATGAAGCTAATATGGCCTTAGCAAAATAAATTATTCTTCAACATGGTGATAGCTTAGCAAAGGGTTTTGTTGTTACAATAAGGCTGATGTACTTTTTAAAAAAGGGACACTTCCCATCAAATTGTTTCACTGCTTGTCTCCATTTAGTTTCTTCACCACATTAAAGGCATGCAGCAAGAAAAAGGGATCACGGTGTGCGATGTTAACTACTGTGAATATCCAGACAAAAATTTAAGGTAGGACACATATATGAATTAATAAAAATCACAATTGTTTTCCTTAAGCAATTAGTTTCCATGCATTGTAATTGTACACTCTTTTCAGACAGAAAGCAAAATCATTTTATCAGACTATAAATTCACCAAACTTAGTGTATAATGAAAGAAACTACTAACCATTTCTACCACAGCTGCTTTTGCTTTTTGTACTTCTTTTTCTAACTCTTCCTTTCTTCTTTTGAAGGACTCAGAACTTTTTGAGAGCTTATCTTTGGTAGCTGTAAGATCCTTTATTAGAGCATCCTTCTCTGATTTCACTTGTTGCAGCTCTGATGATGCTGCTTGCATTTTACAATCTAATTCTCTGAGTTGCTTACTAGTATCTTGGTTTGATTTTTCAAGGTCTTGTTTGAGGCTGGCCTTCTCCTCCTCCTGCTTTGAAATTTGCTTTTTTGCTTGTTCAAGGGCTTCAGACTTCTTCTGGAAATCCAATTTAGTATTAGACATCCTGCAAATACAAAGGGAAAAATAATATTTGTTTTTAAATTCTTCTGCACAGCTCCTTTGTACCATTAAATGTCTCTATTATTTAATATATTAACTGTAGAACTACTTCAAAGCATACCTCCTTCATCCAGAGCATAAGCATTTCGTCCCCCTGAGGAAGACATACCAGCAACTTCAAAAACTATTTTGAGATAGACTTTTCCTCCTCAACTATAATGAGCAGAAACTACCCCTTTACTCTTTATGCATAAATTGTAAATTAGGCTTTGCAAAAAGTTACGGGGCTACGGATACTTAAAGATGGACATCAGTGTTTAGATACCTAATGTTCAGATAGCTGACAATAAGCATAGTGAATGCTCTGAAAAAGTGAATTGAATCAAAGCATTCAGTGATTCACATAAGGCAACATGGCAGATGGATTCTGCATGGCACAGAGTGAAAGAAAACAGGTGGGATAAAATTCAGTTCTTGTGTAGCAAAGGGGACATATCAATTATCTATGGTTTTCAGAAATCACAGCAGAGAAAAACGAAATTCCAACACTAGTCTAAACTACTCTAGTTCTATGTCTGACTTTGAAAAGCATAATAACACAGGAAATGCATACGCTTCTCTTGCTGCTTCAAGTTGTTTACTCAGTTCTGTTGTTCGAAGGTCTAATTCTGTGGATTGCTGTCGCTGCTGCTGTAACTCCTGAAGAGCTTGTTCTTTGCTTGCTTTAGCATCAAGAATGTCAGCTTCAAATTTCTGTCATATAAAAATAAAAAGTTAGAGCTATCAGAACACAATCAACAAAATCAAAATAGCAGTAAAAAAGCAGAAGTCATCTAGTCTGAGAGTAGCATTTATTGAAGCTAGTCTTCACCGCAGAACGCAGTCACAGTTCTTGCACATTGTCTACCTATTTCATTAGTTTCTATTTGTCTTTCATTATTTAGTTCCTGCAAACCTCTTGCTCCTCCAGAACTGAACTATTTTGGTAAAACATTTAAAATCATCTTTAAATTAAAAGCCAAGCAGTCATTTTACTGCAAAGTCAGAGATTAAAAGCTGGTAACTTTAAAGAGCTTATCCAAAACATCTATATAAAGAAAGGCCATACACAGTGCTCAACTTTGGGGCCATGCTGCCATCTACCACTGAGTAGTTTCAGCAGTTTCAAATGACTGCTCATTTATACATCCCAAGAACTCTGATATTCTTTGTAACAAAAGCAAAGACAGACACAAACTACACTGGTGAAAAAATCCTATGCTCATCTGGAAGAGGTTTTTATTGGTTTGTTTTGAGTTTTGTTTTTTTTGCTCTAGTTGTTTGGGGGGAGAGCAGGAGGGTGGTTTTGTTGGGTTGTTTGGGGTTTCTTTTTTTTTTTTTTTGAAGGTGCTTCTTCATATACTTGGAGTATAAAAGAACACAGGAGTCTTCAGTAAATGGGCACTGCTTAGACTCTTCAACGCACTGGCAGTTTTACAGGCACTTCTACTTTCACACAGTGGCCATAAAATAAAATGGCCAAGTTTTTCCAAGAAAATTCCTGAGGGCTCTTTGTTTTCTGTTTTTTTTTTAAATACCATGCATTCAATTGGAATAATCCCAAAGAATGGCAGTGACGCCAAGATTTTACACAGAATTGCATTCCTGTTGACAGCATCAACAACCCTGCACTGTTTCACACTTCAGCTGCCAGGAACCTCATAAAATCTTGTGCAAGCAAGCACTGTATTCATCCCAAACATTTGTGTCTGTCGGTTACTTGTGACATTTTTGTAAATGGATGAGAAATAAAAACACAAATCAAAGGGAGTGGGTAAAAAAAAAGCAATGTGCAAAAGAAGAGAGCAATGGAAGCACAAAATAACTATGCTGGTAATGCACTGTATGACAGCTTTATTTTTAAACAGCATTGGATTAAAGTTTCTTACAAGGAAAAAATCTTTTTTATTTTCCATAGAGCACATGAGATTCGAAAAACTCTATGCTCAGTCTTGAGCACAGAGATTGCTAATCTCCTGCAAAACAGACAGGTCACACTGCAAAAGCAATTTTGCATTGCTCCCAAAGCCCTGTACCATATGTTTTTATGTACTGTGAATTTTGACTACCAAAATTTGTAACACATATTAAACAAAGGTTAAAGCTCAAATTTAAAAGCTCTCAAGCATTAGGACTAATTCATATTCTTAACTGAACATACTAGTATCTCCAAACACAAAAATGTTCTGCAAACCTCCTGCCAGAATTATTTAAAAGAAAAACTGATTCCAAAACTGGAATGCAAAATTCAAGATCAAGTTAGAAGAAAAACACCAATAAATAAATCTTGATTAAAAGCCTCTGTAGAAGCCCATTGAAATGCTTTGGAAATGAACAAACCAAAGAAGCAGTGTTAACTTGGGCTAACCAATGTAACACATATTCCCTACTACCACTTGAAAAGTTAAAACTGTGAACTTGAAGACCCTAATTTTGGGATATATTCATATTCCCTCTCATAACACTTTCCAGGTAACACAGAGATTGGTAGAAGCACATTTACAGGAAAACGACAGTATAGTGACAATATCCTAATCCTATCTTCTTACTGTGATAAACTAGCACAGAAGAAGAGAAGAATAGGATTAAATGGTGGATCAAGAAACACAAGTGAAAAAGAAAACCTACAAAAGTGGTATTGATATAATCCTTCGCCCCTAATTTGAGCACAGCTTTTATCACATACTACCAAACAGTGGAGAACATCAGTTTTTGTAAACTCAGATACTGTGTTCAGTACAAACCTTAAGCTGTCCCTCTAGGTCTTCAGTTTTCTGTTCTAAATAAAGACTTTTCTCTTTGTACTCTTTGAGATTGGCTTCCAGCTGAGCACAGTACTCCTGCTTGTCATTCAGCTTAGCTGTAACTTGATCCAGCTGAACACTGACCTTAGTTAACTCCTGAGGTAAAATAAAAGTATGACAGTTGTTAGTTTTTAAATAACTTCAAAAATTACTGATGTCATATATGATTTAAATGATGTAATGTGTTCCAATTAAAAAGGAAAATAATGGTTCTTTTTTTTATTCTGAGGGGCAGGAAATTGAGAGGAGTAACATAATGATGTGCGCAAATTCTCTCTGTTAAACTGACAAAGTTTCCTTTAAAGCTTCAATATTCCTCTCAAACTTTAGCGGCTGTGGACTAAATCTTAACAATGGTGTTTGAAGTTATAAATGGAAAAGGAATTGTAGGCAATAAATGCACTGGATCCTGCAGTTAATGGAGGAGTAACTAGAAAGTAACACTATGAAACCCTAGAGAAATTTTTTGCTGTCTTCATGAAATTGAGCACCACCAAAAAGGAAAGGCAATACCATGTGGAGTCAATTCTCCAAATGCCAGAGATGACTTCAAACCATGTGGTTCAACACAAACAACATGAGCACGTTCACTTGTAACCACTATAATGCCAGCTACATCAAAGCTCGCTGCTTTCCAACCAAGCTGATTTATTTATTAATTATTTAGCAGTTGGGGAAGGAAAAAAAAGTCTTCTGCTTACAGCAATTAATTGCATTCCCACACTAAAAAAATGGTGCTATGTTAGCATCTGTTGGATGTTTCCACGAAGACCTCAGCGGCACTGATTCTAACAATGCAAATATTAGATTCAGCATCTGGTGGAATGCATCACTAGGATTAACACACATTAAAACATGCAATTTTAGCAACAGTCTTTGTACTGAATTACACCCAATATGACAGCCTTGATTCTGAACCATATTCCACAGCAAAGAGTGGATTATTTATACTACAAAATACAAGCAAATTCTTTATACTACAAAATATACCTGGTCCAGATGACAGCAAAAAGAATTAAAATATCCTAAATTATTATTTCCAAATCATAGAATGGTTAGGATGGGAAAAGACTGTAAAATCATCTAGTTCCAACCTCCCTGCCATAAGCAGGGACACCTCA
>JBCJKH010027630.1:10968-25672 GCA_039877255.1 Loriculus beryllinus | reverse complement strand
GGTGTCTGGTCCCAAGGCAATACATGGCTGTTATAGCTCCTCACCAAGTGGCAGCTGAATTTGCTGCTGCATTAGGATTTTTGGCCACTTTTCAAGCTCTGCCAGTGATGTGCATTGTCCTGGATGAGCCTTTAGCATTTCCCCATGCCTCTGTTTCCTCTTGCTCCTCCCTGCCTGTTGAAGCTGTAATCTCCTCTGGACAGATGGGATCTTTGCCCAACAGTTGACAAAAGCCGGCCCTTAATTCCGAATCTTGTCCCACCATCCCACATTGTTTTCCTCCCTTTTGAATCTCTAAAATATCCTGACCCCAGTGGGGTATCCTACCCCATCCTGCCTTCCTTAAACACAGGTGGTACCTCTGGCCATCACACATCATCCCTTTTATAATCCCTTCCTGTGCTTGCAAGCTCTAAAGGCAATATGATTTGAAGAGATGGCGTTAAAGTACCCCTGGCAATAGTGGTCTTGTACATTCAATGATGATTTTGGCTATCACCATCACCTTAGGAGCATTGTCTGCCTTTATTCAAGTTTATAACTGGAAATGGGGTAAGACACAAGAAAGGTCTTCTGCGCTGAGGTTTAGAGGGAGGAGGATAAAGAAAACAGATGCTGCATCTAAGCTGGGATTTCCCTGAGTAAATAAATTACAAAATTACATTAAAGCATCTTTTTTAGTTGCATATAAAAGCTAGGAAATGAATGTCTCCTCCATAATTGCTGCAGAGGGCTTAAACCAGCCATTTCTATTTGCAGTTACTTATTTCAATAAACTTTTATTTATTTCCATTTGAGTCAATGTTCCTGTTCATGAATATTTTGAGGGATTCAGAGCACTGTCCAAAACTAATGTTGATTTTCACTAGGGGAAGGCCACATTCTCCCTCAGTCTAGACTGATATCCCTCCCTCCATGCCCATGGGAAAGCAGCAAGATGACTATAATAAACATTTTCAGATGCAATTGCTTTAGCTCAAGCACAAAATTAACTTCCTGATAGCTTTTAAAGAAACAAGTGAACAAGCAAACAAAATCCCCATCTCTATCCAGAGGACGTTATCTCAGTTGTACTTTCCCCCCTCTTTTCTAGTGGAAACATGTCATTTGTGGATGTAGCCATACACTCTGTGTTTCAATTGAACCCAAGTCATGCGGCTTAATTAAGTTAAGGAATGGAGGAAATCACTTGAACACCTTGTTTTTAATGCTTAAAGCCAGGAAGTCAGAAGGCCTCACTGCTCATTTTAATTCTTATAAATAAGAACTTGCTTTTTCAGAGTTTTCCAAGGGAAAGAGTTTGGCCTGGCAAGAAATCAGCTCGGTCAGGGATGTGAGAGACCCAGTTTAGATTCCTGCTGTGAGTCACACAGTGGATATTACCTAGCTGCCCTTATCCTAAAAAGTTTCTGCTGAGGTTGGAGCTGTAATTGCACTTTGAGAACATTCAGTCTTAAACCTGATACATGTCTGCAGAAAAAGCTCAGTTTAATACATTTCTCACTAAATAAAAGTGATTACAGACTGACCTACTTGATGATTCAGGCTGTGCTGTGAAACCTTGGACCCGTGAACTTAGTGTTTCCCTTCAGACTTGTTATACAAACACCACCTAATGCAGGAAACTTCCCCTACCCACGGCAATCCCTTTTCTCCCTTCCTTGTCTTAAACCATTACTGCTCGGGGTTGGGCTGAATTGGATCTGTAGGACCCTAAATGCCCCTTCAGAGCCCCGGTGATGATTCAGAGTTAGGAAAACTCTATTTTGCTAAACTGCCCTATCCCATGGGAGGCACTTCAGTACCGAGAAGCTAAATGTGTGATTCAATTCCCATCAGCCAGCTGAGCTGCATAACTGACTCTGCCTAGTTTTAGCCCATTGCCACCATAGAGCAGCTCTTGTTAGCTCTAGCCACCTTCTCAGCTTTCCTTGTCAATTAAGCTAATGCATTTCACTTTGGAAGGGAGCAGGATTACCAGCAAGCAGCTATCTCATGGAGGATGGTAACTTGATGGCTTCAAAGAATATACCCCATTTTAGGGGGGTTGGAACTAGATGATCTTAAGGTCCTTTCTAACCCTAAAGATTCTATGATTCTATGATGGAGGGTTGAATGGTTTTGTGTGGTGGAGGCCTGGTTTTGGGGCTTGGGAGTGCAACTTGCACAGGAAGAATAGGATGGGAAAGTGTTGAGGGATGGGGCTCCATATCTCCACCAGTGAGGAGTTATCCTGTATGCTTTTGGGGTTTTTTAAGGAGATGGTGCACAACTGCTGCTGCTTTTGCTGGCTGTGGTGAGGCTGAGGCTCATTGCCTGGTGCCAGGGAGTGGAGGGGTGCAGGGAGGAGCAGGGGCTGCTGGAGTGAGCTCGGTCCATATGTCCGCAGGCATCCTGGAGACCGGTGCAATATGGAGCGGTTCAGTGTTTGATGAATGTTGTCATTAGTGTTCGTGGCACTTACGGGCTTCCATTTATCCTGAGCAACAGTGATTTATGTGCGGGGCATATATCCAGGTAAAAACTAGTTTAAAAACTAGGGGAAGGCCTCTCAAAGAGTTTTAGCCTCTTCCCCTCCTCTCCTTCCACATAAACTAATCACTTCCTTTCTCTCCTCACATCCCCAATTCTACAGCAGCAGCTCCCCCATTTGAGAAGAACTTTTACCCTTAAAAAAAGTGGCTTTTAAAGGTTCCTGGTATTTCTCCTTTTCCTCAGCCTGCTTCTCCATTTTTCCACCCTGCTAAAGGTGCATCTTTCAAAGTTGCTCACGCTAGGGTGATGGTGCAGGGCTGTGCTTGTGAAGGGAAATGCCCATGGGAATGAGCTTAGAAACTTCAGTGCCACAGCCTGGCACAGGAGGGAAAAAGAAGTGAGGAGCAGGTTTGATTGTTTGGTGAAAGCCCAGGATTTCAGTCCTCTGTAGCCCCCGTTGGGTTATAGTTGAGCAAAACGAAAACTCAAACCACTAGATTCATTATGACACTAGGAAAAGTTGGCTTACTTACTTTTGTTATATAGAAATAACATTTTGAAGAGGCAAACTGATAAATGCCAAGCATTCAAAACCGAAGTCTTTATTGAACCCAAGTGGCTTTTTTTTCCCCCTTCTTTCTGTTCCATTTTAAGAAAAATAGACCATTTTTGTCCTGATTTGGATGGGGAGGCTGATCTCAATCTTTCTTAGAATGGGAGCTCGGCTTTCTGATGAGCTCTGCTTGCGTGTGGACTCCCCAGTCAGCAGTTTAATGCCATTCCATTCATTTACACCAGTGTAAATCAGGAGTAATTGTCCTGAAATCAATGTCACCGTGATTGACCAGATTTTCAGAAGAGCTCAGCTCTCAGCTAAGCCCCAGCCACACATGGCCAGATGTATTTATTTATTTCATTTAAAGAACTCTGTGGATACCTATCCCCTGTGAAATTGGGCGCTGAGTGACAATATTGAATGCTGATTGCAGCTTGTCAGAAAATGAGGGAGGGGAGAAAAAGCAATATTTGCAAAATTCTTTGAAATAGAGGGTATTTTTTTCTTCTTTGCCTTTTTAAGGAGTATTCTGTTTTCTCCAGTCAACTTCCATCCTCCTCCCCCTTTCCAAGATAGTGTGTGCACTTCCTGCTTGCTATTCCTGATTCTCTCTAACTGTGAGATTGCATCTCAGCACAAAATGTATGTGAGACCCCATGGACTGAGGAGGCTGCAGGAAAAGGAGAATCATAGAGTCATGGAATAGTAAGGATTGGAAAGGACTTTAAGATCATCCAGTTGCAACCCCCTGCCATGGAGAGGGCTGCCTCACACTAAACCACGTCCAACCTGGCCTTGAACGCTGCCAGGGATGGAGCATTCAAAGCTTCCCTGGGCAGCCTGTGCCAGCACCTCAGCACCCTCACAGCAAGGAAAGGTGACACATTGCCCCATAGTGCTACTAGGATAACGGCTGCATTCACTGGGTGTGAACCTTTCTTGCCTAGCCCAAGGCTGGATCAAGTCTTGAGACATACAACTGTGCTGCTCCCTTAAAGGTTTTGAGCTTGTTTTCCTCAAAGTAGTCATCAGGGGTCGCTCTGTGCCAGAAGAAGGTTGGGGATGGACACTGAGATCCACACGGTCATGTTCCAACCCCAGAGCAGGCGGAAGGAAGACCATTAAGGTCCTCCAACCCAAACCATTCTGTGATTCTATGAGCTTTGCCCAAATGTGCCGCGGTTGGATTTCCTTTTGCAGCTTTGCATCATCCTTAGGTGTTGCCCTTGAAGCTTGCTCCACACCATAAAAGGAACCCAAACAAGAAGAGGATGCGCTTGGGAACAGCCACCAAAAGGAGATGTGTTGCACTCTGTGTGGGGCAGGACCCATCAGTTTGGCCTCCTGCTTACAGAATGCTCTTTACTGCAAGCTGGCCTTGCTGTCACCTCACTTGCCCATGATTTGGCATTCCCATGCTGGCTGCATGAAGCAGCCTCTTGCTTATACCCTTGTGTGTGCAGAGAGGGGCTGCACTGAGTGAGGAATGTAGTAATTACTTCCTTGTTATTCCCCCACTCTCCCTTTCTCTTTGGCATGTGAATGGATGGTAAACACCTCCGTAATTCAGGTTTTCTGGGTGAGGATGTGCAGGGAGCAGGCAGGGGAACGGGGCGGAGAGCAGCATCCTCCGGGAAGGAGGCCGATGTGTGTGTGTGTTGAACCACATGTTCTCATTTTGATTCACATTGAATATGAAAGGCAAGCAGAAACCCAATTAGTAACCTCTGAACTAGCCCCGTGTTATCTCTGGGAACACATGCCATCTGCCAGCTCCTCCGCCACCCCACGGCCCCCTCCCTCTTCCCAGCTAAATGAAACAGGTTTCTGGGCTGGAGACACCACACAGGGACCAATGTTTAATAAAACAAACCATAACCACCTCCCAGCCACCCAATTTAGCCCCCAGCCCATGGTTATCTGCAGCTTCCTCTCTTCCCCTCAGTCTTTACACTTTGCTTCCTCTTCCTTCTTTCAGCATCGTTACCTCCGGAAGGATTCAGAGTAACTCAGCACCAATGAGGAGACCTGACTGCAGATGGCTGCGCTGACAGGGCTCAGCTCATGCCATGGGCAGCTTTCAGCACTTTGCTGTATACTGTGGTCAGAGAAAGGTGCTTCCAGCCACAAAGAGAGATATTCCAAGGGAGAATGAAGCAAAACCCCCTTGTAGTTGTGACATCCAAGCTTGAATGATCTGGGCACTGCTGTGATGAAACCCAGAGGCAAGGGACAGGCAGAGCTGGTCACAAACATGCTGCCACCATGAACTGGCAAGAGAAGGCTTTTTCTCCAGTGATGACTTTGCTTTTGGGGTGGATGCTGTCACTGGGATGTTTGCATGGATGATATTCTGTATAGCACAATATGGGCAGGGGTTATAGGTGTGCAGGTTGTCCTCCCTGGGGTGACATGGTAAAAAAGGAAGAAGGTGGAAACAATGTGACTTGGCTGCAGTGAGCTGGGTGCTGCAAAGGCTGGAGATCTCCACCAGCCCCTGGTTGAGCTCCAGGTTTGCATCCTGCTCTTAGATGCCCAGGGCATGAATGGAGCAGTTGGTGGCATCAACAGCTCCTCCACCCCTGGGAGGAGAGTGAAAACAAGAAGGTTCCTTCCACCATGCTGCCTGGTGGGACACTGGGAAGGACACACAGCCCAGTACATCCCTTCCCATGGATGGCCGAGGTTTGGCGGTGCTGCCTTTCTTCCCAACAGCCTGGATAATTGTGTGTTTACAGTCAAATTGACAGATGGGAGTTTCAGTGTTTCACAGAGGCAGATGGTATCAGAGGAGGGTGGGAAAAGTCTGGCAAGGAAATGCCAACCGGCTCTCCTTGTGCCAAAGCTGTAACATATGCCTGCCTTATGCAAAGCAGCCCCGTTTTCCTCCAGAAAAGTTCAGGGAAATAGAGCTGTGAATCAATAACCCGGGCCTCCTGTCAAACGCTGCACGTGCCGATGGTCTCTCTCTTTCCCAGCTAAAGAGAGGCCTCTATGTGAGCACAGGAAAGGGAAAGACATTTAAAATCCGGACTCTGGCTCCAGCTGTGCACTGGGACCAGACAGAGTTGCAATGGTGTTGACCCCTTGATAGGTTTGGGATGGTTAATGGCAGTCCTTGAAGCCTTTTTGTCTCTCTTTTGTACTATTACTCGTGACTCCATCTCTGGAGGAAGGATCCTGAATCCCTCAGGTGTGGGTCTTTCCTGTAATAAGTGGTGGGGAGAAAAGAGGGAAAGTTGCCTCTGCACAGAGTTGGCTTCAGAGCACTGGGAGTTGACTGCTTAAAGAGAGAGAAAGCAGGTTTGCTTGTGATGGGGTTTGGGGTCCTGCTCCTCTGCCTTTCTCCTCTTGCTGCAGGGATTAGTGTTTGTGAAGGAGCCTATGGACACACTGCGTTTGTAGCCATAGCCTCTACTCAATTTGTACACCTATACATTTCCTCCTTTACTCCCCAAGTGTCCACTGCAATCCCCTATCCTGCCTCCCCTCCTTACCCTTGTAAGGTAAAAATCCCTGAGTCCTCCGGCAGAGGTTCAGGGATGCTTTTCCATTCCATATTAAGCACTACGTTTTGTGAGGGATGGCAGCTAAAGTACCAGTGTAGCCACTTCCAGGTCATGGTGGGAGCTAAGCATCAGGCAAAGGACATTATGTGCAGCACCCTTCAAATCCGAATTGCTGGGCCCATCTTGCCACCAAAAGGGTAGTAAAGGCAGTTAGAAACCTTACTGGGTGTAGAGACATCAACCTCAGCTTCTTAAAGCCACAAAGGAAGATTCATGAGCCCTGGATGACCAGGACCGGGTTTTAAATCTCTTCTGAAAGCTGTTTTCTCCACTGTGGCTGCTGGCACATCGTTCAGCTTGCTGAGAAACTCCAGGTTTTCAGGATCTCTCCAGGTTTTCACTATCTTCTTCAAAGCCCCTGATATTAAGTTGTCAACAAGGAGGCTGTCAATGAGGAGGACTCCATGTTTATGAGGAAGAATGGTAGATTTGGGAATTATCAGGCTACTCAAACAGAAGGTAGATCATAGAAAGAGGCAGGTATATCCCTATTAGGGATATTTCTCTATTAGGAACAGACCAGACTCCTCAGCAGCAGTGGCTGCATACAGGGGGAGTGATGGGTATGGTGAGTGCCAAGGGCTTCCAGCCTGATCCTGCATCATGCAGGGGAAGCAGAATGAGATGTGGGTTCTCTGGGTGCCCACCAAGTGCAAGGGGGAAACGTTTCTATGCCTGGTACTGAAGCTTTTCAAGCCAGTCACAGATAGATTAAGCTCAACACTGAATCCTTCAATGGGGAGTTCAAGGATGCGTGGCATAGAAGGAAAATTGAGGTGAGCTGCCAAGGAAGAGGAGCCAGCAGTTGGGTAATCAAAGAGCTAAGCCATTGCATCCCCATTGAGACCATTCCCTATAGGCTGTACTGAAAGCCTGGGGTTTATTACACAGCTTGTAGGATGCTGCCAAGTTTCTGCATTCCATGTAGGTGACAGGCATTGGAAACAGAGAAAACCGGCCAACCTGAGCCTGCCCCTTCCTCTCACAAAGTACAGTTAATGGCAGTGAGATGAATCTCCTCTGCTGATGCTTCACATGCAGCGAGGATCCTGAGATCCTGTCTGTTACAGATCTGGGCCACCTCTAATGCAGGGTGTGCAGAGGTCCTGAGTCCTGGTAGTTTTGGAGGTGGGAGGCGAGCAGCATGAGGATGCTGCTGTGGGTTTGCTCTTCTTTTCTTTCCCTCTTCCCCATTTCTATTTGGAGGAGTTCATGTGGGAGCGCCAGCCCTTGGGTTGGGACACAGTGTTCTTGGATGCTGCAAACATCCAAGTTTTGATATCTATGTATATATATAGGTTTTATATATGTCTAAAGAAGCAAACTCTTTACCAATGCATCTCAAAAAGTGGTACAGAAATACAGTATGCAAACACAGCCTCCAGTGTAAGACTCACAGCAGCAGTTTTTAGGACATAAAATCCAGGCAAACTACTGCATGAAATGCTAAGAAACTGAAGGACAGTGATCTCTGGGGAGCAGCCAAGTGTCCTTGTCCTTTCTTCGCATGGGGAGGCCGGTCTTGCAAGCAATGACAAGCTGAAGCCTCTTTTCCAAGCCTCTGGTTGTGGACATGGGGTTTTAACAAAGTAAGAGCATCAGAACCCCCTCTGCGGAGGAAAGCAAAGCTCATTCCTGCAGGCTCCCCCTTGTCACAGGATGGGACGGAGGGTGGGATTCATCACCATGGACAGCCTAAAACACTGTTATGGCTTTCAATAGAGCATCTCAAACAAACAGATGCTGGTCTCTCTGAGGGGCAGCAACCCTGCGGCATCACCTGCTGCCCGTGCTCCTACCTTACAGAAAATTCCCTCAGGCATTTTAGCTGCCCTTAGGCACTAATCACAGCTTCTGAGACTCAAAGCTGTTGTACAGTGCCTGGCAGTGCAGGCAAGCAGTGTTTATTCTGCACAGAAGGAGCTGGAGCTCTAAGGAGCAAGGATACAGGCAGGAGCAGGATGGGGCTGGAGGAGAGCCTGAGGTCTTTAGATCACACTCAAGTTATAAGGCCACATTCATCCTTGATGAAACTCTGCTGCAGTCAGTGCTGAATAACACCCTTGACTGATGGCCATTTCTCAGTGGTGGGGAGATGGAAATCTCTCTGCTAAATAGCTATAGCCCAAGCACTTCAGCTTCCCTGGCATCCTTTGCTTACAGCAGCTCCAGTGTAGGTATCATGCTGGGCCAACTGAGAAGGGTGACTGCCCAGAAACACTGATGCTTGTTCACACTAGTTATTAGAGCAGCAGCAGTCCTAACTTTGCTGGGGGTGCCATGTGCATCCCATGCTGGAGCAGCACGGGTGGGAAGCCCAGAGGCACGAGCCCCCAGTGCCAGTTGCTGCAGGTGCAGGGCACGTTCCCACAGGGCAGCAAGTGTCTCTGCTCAGCTTATGGGTCCAAAGCACGGTTTCCCCACAGCCCCAGTGATGGATCTGTCAGTCTGATTTGCTGCTATCCCTTCTGTTGTCTGTCCTTTCACCTCTATTTCACCTCTGGCTTTCCCTCCCCCTTTATTCTGCTTTCATTATCTTTATCTTGTAAGGTCCTATTACCTGCTTTTATCCACAAAAGCATCTAATCTCTGTCAGCACCTGATGTTTAGTTGGACGTGGATAGAACATATCAGCTCTATTTTTGTTATTTCTTATTTTAATGTGAGATTTTAAACTGCTCTTCAGCTCTTGGGATCCTTCTTGCTCCTTCTTTAACTTTGCAGTGACGCTTTTGCAGCTCCTTTCTTGCAGGATGAGAATGAAGGACTGGATTGTCTATATACTGCTCACATTCCTGTCTGTTGGCTTAAGTGTGTGTTAGCCCTCTGAGTCTGAATTAGCTAAGCAAGGGGCTCCAGAGGTGGTTAAGCACATTACATCTGGAAGGACAGAGCACTGTCTAAAACTAGTAGTCCCTGCTACTCAGTGACCTTGGAGAAGGCACATGCATTTCTCCTTCAGGCTGTCAGTGCTTTGGGAACAGGAGCAGTGTCTCATTACCTACGTACATATAAATACATCATTTAGCACAGTGGTGGGCGTCTTTACTGCTATTATAGTAACAACCTGTCTCCCCACCTCCTATCTCCATCTGAGAAGCAAGAAGCGCTTCTCTGCCTGGGTATGAATAGCAGGATGGGGTCTGCTGCTGGATTTTGATCTGAGAAAGGACTCAGCTTTCCTCTGCCTTTAGCAGAGACATTTCTAATGTCTCAGGACAAAGGGAAAAAGGGACCTCCTGCTCATGTCTTGGTCCTAGCACCAAGTGGTTCCTCAGTTTCCCCATGTATAAAATGATACTGATCTGTTATCAAAGCTGTTCAGGACAAATTGACCTTGGGTCTTCAGAGCTGCCCATAGGACCCAAACAACTGCCCTCTCTACTTCTGACCCCACTGGGAATGCAGAACAGTGAAAATGGGACCAAAAGATGCTGGAGCCGCTGTTCATGGCTGCAGCTGCAACAGCTGCCAGGAAATCAGGTGGGAGTAAATCTGTCAGCCGTGGAGGTGAAGGGTGTGTGAGAGAAGGACACTATTGTTCCTTCCCCATAAATGGAGAAGAAAGGGGAGAGATGGAAAATGCATTCAGTGATACCAAACAGCTGGAAGTGGAGCTCTGTGTAACATACAGCACTAGGGCTGTGAAGGAGAGTGGGGAGAGGAGATAGAAAGGATCCGAAATCTGTGGGGTGACTGAGCCTGCTTTCATTGACCAGGAAACCTTTTCCTGGATGGAATGCACTGGCGCTGACAAACAGAAACACTACCCTCATGCATGTAGGACTGAGAGGTCCATGTGTTGGGAGTGCTGGAAACACCAAGATGCAGGAAGAGTGAGCAAAGAGGGAAAGGACAAATATGTGAGCTAAGGAGGTGGGCAGGCAGGCCCTGCTGTGGAGGAAGGTTAAAGTCATATTGATCTGTACAAGGAAAACATATTCTTGCCGCTTCTCATACTCTTTTCAGATGATCCTGCATCAAATAAAAAGAAGAGCTGTTTTTCAAGCCTGGCTTTAAAGATCTTTCCAATGATATAGCAGATAAACAGCCGCTTGCTGACAGTGAAGGTACCAAAGTGATTTTGTGATGATAGACACTGGGCTGGGAGGGAGGAGAGAGAGGAGAGGCTGCTGAACATGATAAGATGTGGAGAAAGGTGACGGGCAGGGCTGAACCAAGGACATCAGGCTGATGGGAGATGTGGCAGCTCAGAGCAAGAAGAGCACAGAGGGGATGTGTGGCTGGGGAGGGAATGGTCAATGTCAGGGCTTGGATCTGGATTAAAGGGGGGATAGGCATTCAGGCTGCTGTGCCTTTGAAAGGTTAGTTATTTAGGAGCTTGCTGAGTAGGCATCAGGCACCCTTAAAAATAACCAGGACCCCAGTGCATTGCTGTTGGCCTGGTTCCCATCACATATTGGAAGGAAACTGATTATTTGGCTGGAAGTTCACCCCTGAGGAGGCAAATTCTCATTGCTATTCATGGCTCTGCTGCTTTTCAGGCACTTGTCATCCAGCCAGAGGGGGAACCAAAGCAGGGGGTGTATGGGCACCTCCTCACAGTGATGAAGGACAGTAGCAGCACTGCCCATACCCCATGGTGAGTGGAGTAGATGCTCCTTTGAAGACAAGGAATTACTCTAACGTCACTTCAATCCCAGCCTCTGGGAATAGAAGATGCTTCTGATGGAGCCTGGAGCATCATGGCTCAACATGAAATCAAGCAGCCCATCAGAAATCCAGCTGCATGATGTCCCCCAGGTGATGGCTCTCATTTAACTGGTTTCTAACTGCAGCTCAGTCTCAAACAGACAAGGGAAAGCATCAGGAAAAGCTTTCATCAGAAAAGTGGAAGAAGGTGGAATGATTCCCCAAGTGAAGTGCAAGAGCTAAGGCAAGGACAAAGTTTGAAGAATGTTTGTGGTCCAAGATTTAGTCACTGCTAAAGAATTAAAAGCATTCATGAAAGCTCCTCTGAAGAGCGAAAGAGACCTCTCTGCTATGCACTTCTGGCTGGTTCTCCAAGGAAATCCCAGTCCCACAGAGACCACCACAAATTCAGAGCTCTGTTCCACAGCGAAAACAGGGTCTTTATTCAGTTCTGGTCCAAGCCAGGATCCTCAGGTGAGCACAAACATCTTCATTTTAGGAACAGACACAAAGCATGTTCCAAACATTGTACCACTTGCAGTTTTGGAGTGTTTTATTCCTTGTGCAATACGCAAGTGCTGGGTGTAGGGTAAATGGGACAGGCACAGATCTGAGTCCCCATCCCATGACCAGAGGACAAGGCTGCATCTCCTCTCCATAGTGTGGCTTGTTCCCAAGACTGGTATGGTAGGAAATGAAGTTGTGAGAAGCACATTAGGAACAAAGGATGAGGTTTCTGTGGGGTTCTGGACTCCATCATAAGCCCTACATTTTCCTAATCCATTTAGGCCATTCCCTTCCACATGCCTTGCCTCAGCACTCCCAGGTGTTTGATGGAGCTGTGTGCTTCTCTCTATACAGCACTGAGCTATTTCCATGAAAGGCTGTGTATAACTGTGAAGTATTATTATTGCACACCTTTTGGAAAGTGCCTTGAGACGGCTTGGAATGATAAGGTGTTATAAGGCGGAGAAGTTGTGCAGAGATAAATTCACTGTGAAATGTGTTTTGCTAGAGACATTTATGTAGCATATCATCTTATCAAGGAACTTTGCCCAAGAAACAAATTCTCATGCCTGCATAAAGAGACTATAATTGAACTGTTGACTCACAGTTATGGGAAAAGACAAAGTGGGGGGAAATTTCCAGGGCCTTTAGGACCCCAAGGAGGAATATAATTAAGAAAGACATAATTGGAAACCTGAAGCAAGCCCATCCACTGCAAGTGAGTGCTGAAGCAGCAAGCTGGAAGAGCTGGGCTGAGGCTAAATTACAAGGCAGATGGCTGAGGATTTGTAGGTCAGTAGCTCTTGGATCTGCTGGGCCAAGATGTGGTCAGGGTAACATATGGATGAAGGGCAAATAAGGCGGTGTAGCTGAGCAAGCCATGCACTCTGCTTACCCAGAAAGGCTCAGATCCCTCACAAACAGGACAAACACATGCAGTTTTCCCATATTCTCAGCAAGACAGTGAGTCCCAAGTTCCTCTGGGACACCGGGCCAGTATAAGCTTTGCTTATTTGAGATTACACAGCCAAGAAGAAAGCAAAGTTCATGAGCAATACTTAATGGACTTTAACTCTGCCCTTGTTTTGGGTTAGCCTATGCTTGGTCCTGCCAGCTTTTGCAATAGATTTGGTTTATAAACTGATTTTCCTCCTTGATGATGATCTTCCTGAGCCTCAATATTTTTTCCCTGTCACTGGGATAAAGAAGCCTTGAAAGGAGTTATAAGGATGCAGGTGGGAAAACCTTCTCTTTATCTCTAACTCCCAATTGATGGATTAATGGTTAAGGCATTGCCTTAGGATAGAGGAAATACTATGTTGCAGATTACTTACACTGGGTTTCTTGTGGTTGGTACTCAAGCTCACCAGGTTGGCCATCAGCAAACCGTTGCAATAAGTTGTACCACTGCACCCTAAGCCAGAAGAGGTGTCAGAGAAGATACAAGTCTCCTGCTCAGAAGCTGAGGCTGTGAACCAATGTTGCAGCAGCTGATGTCTATTTTCCTTAAACTCTACAGACAACGTCTTCAGAACTTAATTTGATTTTGATTGATTTTTTGAAACTTGAAACACTTCTAAACTAATTTTCAGTATATTACTCTTGTCAACTCTTAAAGATTTTGTCAGGAAGAATTTGCTGAACAGACACAGTAATTTCGTTGCTCATTTTGGCAGATCACCCCTAAAGAGGAAAGTGGGGAGGAGGGGGTGTTATTACAGCTGCAGTTATTAGAATATACACTGCAATTACTCTGCTCCGATTTATGGGGTATTTCAGAGCAGTTTGGGAGAGCAGCCACTAGGAGCTCAAGGTGTATGTGTGTGTGTAAAGCTAAAACCTCACCATTGGGTTGTTATTCCACTCAGCTTTGAGGGGAGTCCACTTTAAAGGTTGGGTTCTAAGATTAAACTTCAGGTCCATCTCACTCTGGCTACACCACCAGGCAGTAGGAGCACAGCACTCTCTGGGTCTAAGCTGTTGCACAAGGGTTAAGGAAAAGAGCTTGTAACACTGCAACACCTCTACCTGGGGACTCTTGAAAATGTCATCCTCACTGCTGCTAACCAAGTGTGAAATGCTACCAAGTGACTTAGTTGTTTCCCCACGTGTGGATGACAATATGGGCAAGAAGTCAAGGTGAAATGGGGCACAGTCTATAGGGAGAAGTGAGAAGGAGGTTGTTACATGGGAAATCTTTTCACTATAAAAATGCTGAGTGATATCATATTAAATGAGGTAAATTAACACGTTTTTGAGGGTCTGGGTTAGTTTTCTGATAGATTAAAGTGCTGAGCTGGCTCATTGTACAGTCTTGTGAGCTCCAGAGCTAAACCAAGGCGTGTACACAGCCAGGACAGAGAGAGGATGTCCGGAACAGCATGGGAAGAGGGTTATGACCATCTCTTTTTGATGCCAATGGGTTGTTTGTGCAGCTCAACTTTCTTTATGAACCCTGTCCATGGAGAAGCAGCAGAGACATCACCTCACTGAAAGGCAGCCATTTCTGGGGTAGAACCTGACAGCTCTCTATCCATGGACCATTTGTACAACCAGGAGATGTAAAACATCTCACTGCTGTCCCTGACAGGATAATTGGGTTTTCTTTAATTTCTTTTGCCCTTTCTATATATGGATGTTCTCCTCTGTTTATAAGCTTAAGTGCACAGCAGAGACAGAGGCAAAAACCTGATACATCCAGTGACCTCCAGTGACCATGACCTCATGGGCTGCATTAATATGTGTGTGTTCTGCTCTATGGTGGTTGCTACTAATTCACAATGTCTCCTGTGTCTAGTGCACCACAGGAGCTGTATCTCTTAGGCTCTTTCAGGATGGTGAAATTAAAAATCCATCACTGAGAAGCTAGAGAGGAACAGCATTAGGGATATAAACCGCATGGTCATTGCAGGCAGGGGTATTGCATGAAGTGAGGAGAGTTCAG
>JBCJKH010027630.1:0-10454 GCA_039877255.1 Loriculus beryllinus | reverse complement strand
AGCTTTAAGCTCAGCTGTTCAGGTTTTGTATTGTCGATGGCATGTTTATCCCACCTTGTTCCCTCTGCCCTTGTTTTGCTTTATTCTCTCTCAGTGAAAGACTTTTCAATCAAACACTCATACATGCTGATTGGCTTGGACCATTCATGCAAACTGGAATCTGGAAAATTGCAGTGTCCTTTTCATGTTAAAAACAAAGCAAAAAGGAAAGACTTCTCTTTCTTTACTTTTTTCCCTTTTAAAATATCAAATGGGATGGGGAAGATGCACAGCAAGGGGCTTCCTATCATCTAGGCCGGAAGATCGGCTCAGCGCTGATCTCTTCACTCTTCCATCACTTGCATTTCTCATCAATTACCATGGAGCTGGTCGATATCGAAATGAAAGTGCCAGGGACTGACAGCAAAGTCACTGAACAGTGTTCTGTATGAATGACATTTCCCCATTTTCATGCAATCATAGAATCAGACTGGTTTGTGTTGAAAGGGACTGTAAAGCTCACCCAGTTCCAATCCTTGCCATGGGCAGGGACACCTTCCACTAGAGCAGCTTGTTCCAAGCCCTGTCCAACCCAGCCTTAAACACTGTGAGAGATGGAGCAGCCACAGCTTTTCTGAGCAGGGAGAATGAGTTGGGTTCTGGGGTAGGCAGGGAGGCATGAGAGCTGGGAAGAGATGCATACTAAGATATTTGCCTTATCAGAGAACTTTATAGAACATCCAATGCAACAAACTACCCCAGGTATCACTGATGTGCTCGTGTGGACATATTGTGCTGCTAACAGAGTATTTTTCCTAGCAGTTTGCAAGCCCTCTAGAGGGGTTTGCTGTTTTCTCTGTTACTTGAAAGCTGTCATTACCGGCCAGAGCAGATAAATCTATGTCGATAGATTGGGCATTGTGAGTTAGTAAACACAGGTATTTAAAGTGCATCTGTGCTTGTGTAGGTTCATTTTTATTGCATAAAGGGTGAAGGCACCATGCCTGTCTGTAGCAATGGGTTTCACATTTTGCAGTTTGTTGACTCCCTAATTTCTTCCCCAAGGGACTCATAGACCCTGCATAGCATATGTGAGCTCTGTCGCAACAGACTTGATCTCTGTAGTTACCACTCATGGATCCATTAGCAAAAATAACGGAGGGCCTCCCAGGATTCCTAAACTCCAGACTGAAAACCACCGGACACAGATTTATAAGGACATCACTCTCCTGTGTGGCAGTGCCTTCACAGAGAGGTGAAAGGGGGGAATTATGGGGCCAAGGGCAGCTCTGAAGCACCAAGGTTCTACCTCTCGTGGGCATGTCCAGGTGGGTTTTACAGTGATGGTCCCACAGCTTAGCATAATTTGGACCCTAAAGCTACAGAACATATAGTTGCTTCCTATATGCTGCTTCTCCCATCAAAGGGAGCTGAAAGTTAAGAGGTACATTTTCAGGACATAAGCTGGAATTTCTTTTTCACAGAGCAAGGCCAAGATGTTCCCATTAAAAAACCCATAAACATTTAAAATCTGTTTTAAATTAAAAAGTTTAGATATAAAATGTGCAGGGCTGTCAGAAACATAGGTACAAAAGCATTTGTCAGGCTTTTCCTAACAACACAAACCCAACTGCAACAAGAACATTGGCCTCATTCAGCCTCGCTTTCCACACCGAGTGCACTGCCAGTACATAGTTCCTGACTCAGCTGTCTTCAAAGCTCCTAAAAGGCACTGGTTCCTAACGTTTCATCTATTTCATTGGGACATCATAACTTCAATCCAGTAATGTTGATTTTTGGAAACCAACCAGCAGACCCCTCTGTGCTCAATGCTGTATAAAGTGAGACCAGACCTCTAACCTCACTTAAACAATCCAATGCCAGTTCTCAACTCCCCCTGTGTCTTTGCAGAGCTGAGCAATCTCATTGCTCTTAGCAGGGGCACTAAGTGACGTACACCTATCTTGCCCACACTAAATGACAGCTCATGACCCAAATATCTGTTATAATATTAGTCCCTTACCTGCTGCTTATTACCTGGTGCTATTGGCAATGGAAGGAAGGGATTTTGTTTTAAACACAAGGGTATTTTCATCCTTGGCATTATTATGCTGACCTCACCGGAGCTGGAGCTGTTTGGAACTTGTGCTGTTTTGAAGCTGAAGGTTTGCCTGGCCTCCCTCCTGCCTGCTCATCCTGTGTCCCCAGTGAGGGCTCCTCCAGCATATGCTACTTCCCAGCAGGATGCTTGCACAATGTAATTATTCGGAGCCTTCTCCTCCAGTGCTTAGTTTTCCACTGTTCTTTATTTTGCTTCCAAGGGCCCACTTCTTCCCTGTTTCGTTTTGTTTTCTCTTCCAAAGAAATTGGGTGTATAAAATGATTCCATATCATCCCTAGGCTGCATTTGAAGGATATTGTCTATTTGCAGAATCCTCATCTGTGTTTATGCTCCAGGCACCAAACCTCTCTTTCCCTTGGAAAAGAGGGAGCAAATCCTCCCTTTGCCTCCTGCCCTGCAGAGCCTCTGGCTCAGGGATACATTGCTCTAAATAACCATTAACCAACCCCAAATATGGTTCCTTTTCTATTGCAGTGACAGATCATTCTCTCCATCATTTCTGCACTCTTTTCTCTGTTCCTGCTTGGTACAAACACACCTATACACAAGTCCTTGTGAGTGTGCACTGATGAGGGCAAACAAGTTCACTGTGAGAGGGGAGGTGCTTTGTGGACCACAGAAAGCAAGAACATGCTGACTGTGGCCACCAGACTGCTCCCAGTCAAAGTCCTTGTCCCACTGGAATGGGAGAGGATGGAACTATATAACCTCTCCTGGCAGACTGCATGTAGGCAAAAAAGCTGCAGGTTGGCTCTCCGTGATTCAAAAGGTGAGATAAATTGTTTAAGGATATCTGGAACTATTATTTCAGGGATGAGGGTCTATATGAAAGTCTCTGCTACTGGATCATCAGCACATCCTGCACATGAATTTCTGTTACCCAGATGTGTGTAGTTTAGTTGCTGTTCTCCTTCTCTACGGAAACCTGCACTGTCCCTGCCCCTACAGAGCATCAGTACCTGTTGGGTTTAGCTACTATATTTGTCCACGGACATGCATGGGTCCCAGTGGATCTGAGGGTGCTTTATTCCCTGTCTGATTGTTTGGAGACCTGGGGCATGTGGCTTTTGAGACCCCTATTTACATCAGTACACAGTGAAGAGTGTGATTCCCTCAGGATCACACGAGAGCAAGAAGACCCAGTTCCAAATGGGTGTTTATTTGAGGTTGAACCAACCTGTACTGGTGGATGTTGGATCAGTTAACTGGTAGCCTGGAAGGTCATCAGGAGCTAAGTGACCTTCCCCTCTGCTCCTTGGGATACCTGCAGGCTCTGGAGCAAATCTATCCCCTGTGATCATTTGCTCCCTGCTCCCTAAGGATGGCAGGCAGCCATTGCAGTGCTCCAAGCAGATCCCAGCCCCTCACATTAATTCTCTCTCACATCTTGAGAGGCGTATGACAGCAGCAAACCCTCTGAGTGAATCCTAGCCCTATATTAATTCACTTCCAGGTCCAGCTCTCTAATCTGCTGTCATCTGAAAGTGATACTAATGCCAGGTTTCCATATCCAGCATCCCGCTGTGTCTCCTGCTGCAGTCAGAGTCACGCTGGGAGAGATCAGCTCTGCTTGAGGAGGGTAAACCAAGTGCTTGATTTCAAACAGCATCAAGTCAAGATATATGTGGTGGGGGAAAAGGGAGGGAGCAAAGGCATAAATGGTAAGGAACGTGTTCCCTTGAAAGGGGTGAGTGGAGAAGAGCACATATGGGCTTATTTCTATCTATCCCCAATCTGTCCATCTTTGCTACCCACACTTCATTGCTCCAGTTGTCCCAGTTCTCTCTTGCAAAACCAGTTTCCCTGCCCCACTTGAACCTAATTAAGCTCTTTGCACTGCAAAGATAGATAGTCTAATAACCCCAACCTATATGACTGTCCCTATGCTGAGGAGTAAGGATGAGGCTGCTTGCTGTAAAGCTTAGTGTGCTGTCAGCTGCCGAGCCAGTTTTGTGCTCAACTGCTCACAACGCTGCAAGGCACAGGACTTGCCAGGGAGGTGTAAGGTCCAGTTCACCATGAAAGCAACAGGTTTATGGGTTAGGGTGGGTTCTCCAGCTCTTCTGTTTAACAGCTTCTGTCAACCAAACCCCCTTCCACTTCATCATGTACTGCCCATCCGGGTAAGGGGGAGGAAGGTGAATACTTATTTAATTTGGCACTGCAAGAAAAGGCTAAAGAAACCTCAATTCAGACATGATGTTTCCTTCAGAAGGTTTCTTAAATATTTTACTGGCCAGCAATGCTGTGACATTTTTGTGAAGGTCAGTAAAAAATACTCAAGAAAGCCAAGGAAAAACATCTGTAACAAGCAACAGTCACTTCTGAAAAGAGCAGGAAAGAGCTTTCAAAGGATCCAAAGTGATTTGTACTAATGCCTGCTTTGGGCTGCTTTTTTCCCCCATGTGTTTTATTTATTGTGTATCTGAGGTACCTTCAGAAATCTAATTTCCTGAGGTATTTTTCCCAGCACTTTTGGAATCAAGCTCTTGAAGGGGATTGGGAAATCTCAGTATAATATCCTCCAAACCCTTGTCATTTCTGACAGTGCTGGCTGCAGACAAGCAATACACCCCCCTGCAAAGGTGAAGCACTGAGTCAGGAACAAGACTTGTGCTCCCAAAGGGTCTGTCAAAGAAAGACTGAAGATCTCTGCTGAGTGGATGTGGAACAATTCCTTCCCCTTGCCATGGCTTGGCAATTCCCAGCACAACTGAATGGGAAATGTGGCTGTGTGTGGGCTTCAGTGGACGGTTTATCTTGCACCGAGGTCCGAGGGCTTGATATAAACTGCTGGAGGAAGGATGCTGTGCGGGGTCTGGGCAGCAAGAGGGGCTGAGGTTAAGTCTCCAGCTCCTCATGGATGTGGACATAGCATGTAACATACTTTACATTCGTTCTTCTTTCAGGAGAAAATAGCAACCTGCAGGATAGGAGCAATAAGAAAACTGGGGAGATAATATATGTCCAGAGTCATCATAGAGGAGTTCAGTGGAAGAACTGAACCCCATGGCAGAGGAGTTGGAACTGGATGATCTTTAAGGTCCCTTCCAGCCCAAACCAGTCTTGATTCTATGTTGCCTTGCCTGTGACTTCAATTCCTGAAGTGCTCAGGACTTGAGCCTGCCAGCACCCACTCCTAGAGGGAACCTCCATGAGAGCAGTCTGCAGTGAGGAAACTGCCTGTCCCTGGTTGATGTCTATGGCAGCATGGCTCTCTCCACTGGCTGCTGCCTTATGCTGTGCCACTTCATTTGCCCTTATGTTCCTTTTGCTAAATGCTAGGAAATCAGTACTTACCAAGTGCTGGCCCAGAATTTATTTGACTTTAATTTTCCTCTGTGACCCTGTCTACTAATCTCTATTGCACAGATAAAGAGAGGTAACCCAGGCACCATTACCCGTGATGTGGAGAATTTTCTGCAATTCAATTATAATCTCTTTTTTTTTCCCTTGAGCAATAAAATCTTGCTGTGTCTCTCTCTTTCCCTTCCTTTAAACTTGTTCTCATAATTCTCCCTCTCCTGCTCTCAAGATGAGGTTAGGTACTTCTCTGATGTCTTCTTGGCTGGCGTGTTTGTGGAAGTCAAAGCAGTTAGCATGGGAGCACAGGGTTCAGCAACGTGCATGTGTTATCTAATGCATTGCTGGGAAATGTGCAGGTGAGACACATGAAGTGGATGGAATCGATCAGCACACGGAAAGGATGCTCAGTTCTGCACAGACATCTCTTTCTGGGTGGTTTTCAACCTTTCTTCCTCTAGAAATGCCAGCATGATGAGTAGCAAAGTTGCTGCGGAATTGATGGTTTAATTTGACTTCTTTTTCCTCTTGCCTTTAGAGGCATTTTGAGGAAGCCATCCATTTGCAACCATGCTGCACCTGCGAAAGGCTGTGCTCATTTGTCTGCAGCTTCTTTGGAAGGTATGTAATTCTCAATGCATTTTTCTTGGGCATCACTTACCCTGGAAAGATGATCTTTCATGTAAGCTTGTAACATTTAGGACAGCAATGTTCTCAATGCATCATCAATACATATACTATCTTTCTCACATGGTGATTATTTGCAATTGTGAAACAACTTTGATTTCGAAGTTTGAGCCCCAGGAAAAAGCATTTCCCTACTTCTTCTTTTTTTCATAACAAAATTTCTAAGTTTTTTTCACTTTTATTATAAGTTTCTATTTATTTTTTTTTTTGTCATTTACTAGTTTAATTTGACTTAAATTTAAAACATAAAGGACAGAAGATGAACAACAATGGCAAAAGTAGATTGCTGAGTAATGGTAAAGCTGGCCTTAGGAAGGACATCAAAATAACTGACTTCTGGATTTTTTTATTATTAGTAAGAATAGTAATTGTTTAAACAGATCATCAATACTGGAGATAGCAGCTAGACCTCTGCTTAAGTCTCCATTTATAATGAAAAATGCCCTGCCCATTAGCAAACATTGATTGCACCCAAACTCAATAAGGCAATTCATGACTGACTGGAGGTGGGGTCAAAGCCATATCCCCAGGTTCAGGCTTAGTCTCTCAGAAGTCCATCTCAACGGCTGCTGCACGTCTCAGAGGCACATTATAGGGGTCTGGATCAAAGGCCAGTATCTATGTGACTCCAGACTTGTGGAAATACAGTCTGGATCCAGCAGGTCCTATTGCATACGTAAGAGGACAGATGGTGGTTGAGCTTGCCTTCTTCTGGTAAGATGAAATGATTTATTCCTGAGCTAACTCTAACAAAAACCCCTTTGAGGGCAGTCTGAAACACAGGCACCCTGTCAGCGACCACTTACACAGACCAGCCTGTTTGTATTTTCCCATGGGTATGCCTAGTAACAAAATGCATGTGTATTTCTGCAGTTGTCCTACAAGTCTGCTTTTTAAAGCCGCAACTTTTTACCATAGGCAGCACAAAACACCCATAAACTGATCCCTATCCTCAGGCATTTCATCTCATTTCATTGTAGGGTTAACTTCTTTGCCACAAGATCGGCCTATAGCATTTATTTCTTCAGTGTGACTGTGAGGTTTTTCTCAGCACAAGCAGCAAAACAATGACTTGCTGTGTGTTCTCAGGGCGTTTTAATGATCCTATCTCCATATCTGTTACAATTTACAATAGAGAAGATCTCTGACTGGCATACGGTTGTCAGCCAAGAGAAACCCATGCAACTAGGAAGCAGATCAATGTTGACATTGTGGAGGCACCTCTGGAAAGAATTAATTGAGTCTGGTCTTTGCACACCCTTTCAGTATGGATTTTCACTAGACATGGTGCTGTTTCCATACAAAGAATGTCCAAGGTGCTCTCCTCAAGGTCAACCCATTGAAGTTGATGAATGCTATATAGATTGCAGGCTTCTCTAGGCACAGACCTTGTTTGTCTCAGTGCTGCAGTAGCATCTTCTGTTGGAGCTATGGCGTCTGGGCAGGCCACTCGTACTTAGGCTAGGTGTGGAAGTTTAAAAGAGCCTTTGAATGTATAGGAAGTGGCTGTGTGGAAGGAGAAGGATTGGGGTTTGAACTTGCGAATAAATCATAGAATCATAGAATAGTTTGGGTTGGAAAGGACCTTAAGATCATCCAGTCCCAACTCCCTGCCATGGGCAGGGACACCTCACACTAAACCATGGCACCCAAGGCTTTGTCCAACTTGGCCTTGAACACTGCCAGGGATGGAGCACTCACCATTTCTTTGGGCAACCCATTCCAGTGCCTCACCACCCTCATAGTGAAGATCTTCTGCCTTATATCAAACCTGAACTTCCTCTGTTTCAGTTTGAACCTATAACCCTTTGTTCTATTGCTACAGTCTCCTAGGAACAATGAACTCCTCTTTTAATCAGGGGATGAAGGGAATCACCAGGTTCAACCATAATTCAGGTACACCAGGTAAGCCTGAGCTCCAGTAGATGACCTGAGCTGAGATCAAGGTTGCTCTCATCTCATCAGTTGGTTAATTCAGGCTAGCCACGCTGTACCATGACTTGTCAACATTTATTTTGGCTGGTAGCACAGATACGTGTATGTCTGCAGCTCCATTGCTCCTAAAGGTAAAATCAAGACCTTCATTAGTGTTTGTTATTAGTAGCTGTTAGTTGTAATGGTGCTTAATGATATGTCCACAGTGGAGCACAGAACAGTCATATTCCTTAGGCAGAACTTAAACCAACCTAAAAGGAGAAGGCATAACGTATCATATTTTACATATGTTGTATTTCAAGACAACATCAGAATAGGAATCACGGGCTTGGGATCTAAGAGGTAATCTTGTTAATTAACAAAACTAAAGCTATCTAGTAAACAGGTTCTGAATTTGTGATAAATAATTAGTCACCACAACATTTTCTCAGTGATCTATTAAATGACTTGGGGTGGAAATCTCAGCATCTGACTTGTGAATATCTAAAACAAAACCCTCTCTTTTCCAAATAAACAATAGTCTAATTAATATTGAAAAGAACAGCCTGCTATCACTCTTTCTTGTGTCTTTAAGAACAGAAGAGGCTTATAAAAGAGAAGTCTATCTAACATGTGCTGATTGCTGCCAGAAACCAGTTCTTCAAGAACTGTCACTGAGAGTCATTAATTATCTGCAGGTCCCATTTGCTCTGAATCAGTGGCAAACTTTGTGAGGTTTGGGATGGTTTTAATTAATGCGTGAATATGAGATGTAATATGCTTCTTCTTTGAATAATTGTCCTGGCACAACCCTGGAATTAAAGGATTGTGGGTAAAAAATGAAAGTAAATGGGATGCTGTACCCATCTAAGGGAGGAACATGGGAGTTGTGTGGGCTCACACCACGCTCCCCTGCTCCTACAGCCTGAATCACATGCTGGGACTGTACACACAGCTACACCATACAGAGGCCTGCTGAGGAAACCACGCAGCTACACAAGGACAGCTTCTCTTTCAGATGAGTGGATATGAAGATGCAATGCACATTTTTGTGAACTAATGAGATGAGCAGCTTCCATTTCAAATCTAGTCAAGAAGTTAAGAGCTTTTTCTTTTGTTATCTTAACACAAGCTGCTTCTTTTCCCTTTTTCTTTTTCCCTTTTTCCTTTTTGCTTTACCCTTTTCTCCTTTTTATGTTTCCCTTTTCCTTTTTCTCTTTCCCTTTTCCTTTTTCTCTTTTCCCTTTTCTGTTTTCCTTTTTCTCTTTTCCCTTTTCTTTTTCCTTTTTCTCTTTTCCTTTTTCCTTTTTGCTTTACTCTTTTCTCCTTTTTTTGTTTCCCTTTTCTCTTTTCCCTTTCCCCTTTCTTTTTCTAATGCTTCACAGGCATGATTAAACCCTAAATGCATTGGATCAGTGGGCAGGACAACCAGAAAATCAAAGTAACATAGACCAGGCTATTTCCAGTGTACATACTGAATAAACAGTCCAAGGCCACATGCCTATGAGTAGATCTCTCAGTGGTGATTTTATACTCCAAGCTCTGTCCTAATTCAGCTACCTGGCCTTCAGATGGGAGTTATCTCATTTCTGGCCAGTTCAAGCAGACATAAAGGAATTTGGGTCTTCCATGTCACTGGTTTTAATGGGTGGGGTTTCTTATCTCTCTCAAACAAGGCATATACTGCTATTCCAAGCAGAATTTGCTCTGTATGTAATAGGCACAAGCTGCACAGTGGAACAGGCAGCAAGCACTGAGCAGTGCTTAGCATTTAGAGAGACAGATCAGAAGAGTGTTGAGTCCATCAGAGCTGTGCTTTTACGCTGGCACAGCTATGCTGTCAGGGAAGCAGGTTTTTAATTCACAGAGTTCCTTTGCCTTCATGGTGTGGAAAAAAACCCGTGTTTGGGTGTTTGCCTTTGATTTCACAAGAACCACACTTTCACCCATAATTTCACTCCAAAGACTAATACTGCTCTGCTCCAGTAGGATGCTAGCTCCTATTTAACTTTCAGACCTTGTCTTCAGCTGCCACATCCTCATGAATATACTGGCGCCATCTGAATGCTCACGAATAAGGGATAACATGACTATGCATAGCTGATGAGTCAAAAACCCAGAGCTTTTGCTTATGGTATTTTTTGTTGTTACATTTGCACCCTGCCAGCTGTTGATCTTTCTAATGTACCGCTTAGCAGTCAGGCTTTGTTCCCTCTTGCTTAATGAACTATGTGAGAAATCACAGGCCAGGGGCTGGTTTTAAAGCTAGTAGTGATGGTCCGTAAAGAAGAAATCCCCTGGACCACTAGAGCTGGAGACCTAGCAGCGCTGTTGTCAAAGATGATAGAGAGAAAAAGGTGATGGAAGAGTTCTTGTTTCACCCTTGGTGTAGTTATATCTCTTGGATATAAGTGTTGAAGTTAAATCTTGAGAGTTATTGCACATGCCG
>JBCJKH010027627.1:0-12251 GCA_039877255.1 Loriculus beryllinus | reverse complement strand
CATGGTTTAGTGTGAGGTGTCCCTGCTTATGGCAGGGGGTTGGAACTGGATGATCTTAAGGTCCTTTCCAACCCTAAGGATTCTATGATTCTATGATATTAACTACAGTGAGACAGCACTGGAGCCTTTTGTTGTTGGCTGTGGGTATGTAATAATTTTGAAACAGTGCTCATTATTTTAAGAACGATGTATGAAAGGATGGTTTTGTATGAAAGGATGGTTTTGTATGAAAGGGTATTGGAGTTTACAGAGAAGTAGACTTTTCTAATCTGTTTATATGGAGGACTGGTAAAGAAAAAAAATGCTTAACCAAGTCTTCCTGCAGTTGATTTGCTAACTACTTAATATGCTTTAAGGACATGATTGCTTGCGGTGTTTTATTCATGTTTTAATAGAGTTCTCTATTATTAAGTTCAAATATTTTCAATTAAGAAAGAAGTGCAGCCCTCTAGGTAATATTGCAAGCATGCAGATAACTGACAATTAAAGTTTTCTGCATGTGTAATTGCACTCAAACAATCCTGAAAAAATGGTTTGGACCTAGAAGAACGCAAATGTCTTAACCTGTTTAAAGGATTTCTTTCCATATGTATTGTTAATCTAGTGAAAGTTTTAAGCATTTGATAAAAATACTGTATCAGAAGAGGAGGATATGCAGAAAGAGAAGGTAAGCTTTTAATTACTAAATGAAATATTAATTTTAGGCAAATTTGCAAGTATTGCAAAATTACTTTTTGCATCAAAAATTTCTCCTAAATTACAAAGTGAACTTAACTTCAAAGTCTATTTTCAAATATTCTCTTTGAAAATTGGCTGAGACAATACAAAATTTGTGAAGAGGCTGTTCTGTGGTGGGCATTTCAAGCTACAAAATAAATAGTCCAAACTATTTCTCCTTTCTTACAAAGAGTTTATTGTACAGGATGTTTAGCATAGAAAATTGCTATGACATCTGTTCTCTTTTCTGATTATGGTGTTTCTAGAGTGAGACCATAACATGTAAAGAAAACAGGATAGCAACTTGAAATAAGCTTGGGGAGGGAGAAACAAATGGTTTGAATTGTTTTGTAAAACTTAGAAAAGAGTCTGTGCATCTTTCTTCATAGCTGTAAAGGAAAAGACAAGCAGGCTTGGGCAATGCTTTTCCTTTATTAAAAAGAGGAGGAGAAAAAATGTTATTTCAATGCTTAGTGATTTTGTTCTGCATAGCACTGGGTCATGCTGCCATTTTAATGCTGCAATCACAATTGCTTCATGTATGAGGGAAGAAAGATAAGCTGAAGCTTCTCTTACAATAATCAAATAAATGCAGAAGGCACCTATATAAGAAAATAAACAGGATTTCAGCATCTTCAATAAGATCAATGGAAGTTATTGCAGCTGTAGATCTGGTAGAATACTAATATGGCAAAGCAGACTTTCCAGTGTAACATATGAGGTGAAAAAAGTAACTAATAACTTACATTCAGTAAGGGTCTAGGGAAAACATCATGTATTATTTTAGAATTAAAAATGGAAATAATAATGTATTCACGAATGAAGCCTGAACCTCAAAAGCCACAGATACAAAAGGGGTGGCAGCTGTGCTGACAACTTCTGTCCTCATATTATACCTTGTACAAAGTGGCAGACTACGTTTATCTGTGCAAAAAATCTCTGAGTGCTTGAGGGTTTTATTCCAGTGAAAGTGAATACTTTGTGAAATACTAAACAACGTATGTAAAAATCTAGGATGTATGCATGCCTTATTGCACTGGTTCCTTAAAATAAGAAGAATCAATGTCCAGTGTCTAACATTTTCTGTGGGCTGTATACATCATACCTCTGTGGAGCTGAATAATTGAGCCTATATGATATTTTATTGATCACTCACACATGTCCATGAGTGTTTTGGAAAGGAAAAGTCCTGTTTGTGTGGTGTCATAACCCGAAGGCATTAAAGGTTGCTGTAGTGTTTATCTTAAAGTAATTTATTTTAGTTTATACACTAGCAAGTTACCAAAATAACTTTTAAAATTTAGTGCTGACATGTGTTGCTTTCCAGAGAAATTTTATGCCGTACCTGACAAGTAACTAAATGTTATGTTGCTGGTGTTTATGGTACTATGATAACTGTGTGATCGGGTTTATTTCAAGATTTGCATTTGATGATTAAGCATAGCTGCTGGGTTTTTGAACTTCTGAAATCCTGCTTTTATCTTCTGTTTTTAATTGCAGTGGAACAGCAACTTCACCAAACACCCAGGATCCAAACTGTAGTCCATAACAGTGTTTGTGTGCTTCCTTCTGTAATTACATCTAAATATGTTTGATCTTCATAGCTAAGCAAGAATCTGTTAACTAATCTTTTCTAGTAAACATTTCGTTTCTCTTTTAGTATTGTAGCTTTTAGAAGATTCCCCACAAGATTCTGCAGTGTATTTCTTTCATTCCTATATTCTGTTCAGTAAGCCTGTCTATATTGTTGACTACTCCATTTTATTTCACAGGAATATGACTGGAAAAACTACCAGTCAAATAGACTCAGTTCATCTGAACTGCAGATGCTGGCTAGCATGAAGAGACAGCACAGTGAAGAATCAGGGGATGCTGAGATCTCCCATGAGCTGAGTGCATCACAGATAGATGACTGCAATGTTAGCCTAAGTACAAGCAGTGAAGATACAGCAACCTGGAACTCTTGTTTCCCACCAGTAGGTCTAATGCCACAGTATTTTCTATATAGTTTCTGTCAATTCTGAGACTCAAGGATCTTGAATATTAAAATGTGTTTAAGTAGATTTGAAATTTAAGATACCATTACCAAATGTTTTTAGAACTTAGCAAGTAAAACCTGCAACCAAAACACATGCACTTCTAGCAGGTCCTGTAGTACCACCATGAACAAAGAGAAAATCTATTACATATATTCCTTTCAAGAATTCTGAATAATCATGTAGGCTGTGCAGCTGTTAAAGTAGTGGCTGATGACCTGCAGGTGTGTGGTATAGTACCTAAAAAGAGTTCCAAAATGAATGAAGCCCAGATATATCAGTCAGCAACTACATTACAGTGTGAGTAATGGAAAATAATTGCTTTTCACGATGATAAAGTCTTATTAGTGAAAATATAACTGTTGAAAGCACTGAAGGAGGAGAATAGCAGCAAAAAGCTGCCGTAGTTTGGGCTTTTAGTATGTGATCCTTCTGTATTTCACACCTTGTATCCTGATTTGTCCTAGTACAAAATGGTACAAAATCACACAAGCTGCACTATGTGACACAGTACTGTTATAAGAAGCAGAGTATTTGTTACAGTCCATTGAAGGGTATTGAACGTATGAAATCACAGAATAACATTTCAGCAGCGATGTAAAGGTGCTTGTGGGAGCTGCTGTAAAACTAGATAACCTCATACTCCATTTATATCTCAGCAATATAATTCTTATTTTCCTATAGGTGAAACAATAATAAACAGTGAATGTTGCTTAAGTAAAGCACACTACACAACTCTCAGAGGAAGATCCAATGTTAGAAGAGTAAACACTGCTGTGTTGACCCAATATAAACTGTTGCAGAGTAAATGCTCTAAAGTGTTAGGTGGAAATTACCTCCAGGGATCTACAGGGACCAAACAGAGGCCTGTATAGCAGCTGTCTTCCATGGTGAATGATCAGCACAGCATAGAAACTTTATGGTACACTGGTAAATGAAAGTTTCAAATGAGAGGTATTGCCAAGTGGGTAATTGCACAAATAAGAATTTGGTGTACAGAGTAATGTTTTGCAGGATATCAAAGAAACATTAGTTGGTTTTAACTATTTTGAGATCTGTCAACATTACACATATAGTTGTGGTTTCGTTATTTCCAATGCATTTTCCTAGTACTTACTAATAGACTCCAACACGGTATGAATCTGCAAGACTGGGCAAATGGAACTCAAATAGAGAATAGCAGTCTCATTAATTTTTGAGTGGTTTAATTACAAGGAAAATGATAAAAATATTTAGACATGTGAGATTTGGTTAATATGAATTACATTACTAAACCAAAATGAGTTTTTAAGCTGAAATGTACTGCAGTATTCAGTGAAGCATAATGTGATTGCAAAGACAGTTCTTTGATCTTACTGTCTTGATCTTGTTCTGTAGCTTCAGACTAATAGCATCAGTCTAAAAAAGAGCTTAGATATAATAATTTAGTAATTTAATTTGTAATTTAATATAGCTGTATTTTTTCCTAGTAGTCCTTTGTGGCCATCTCTCTGTACGTAAATCAAGTGTAAAAGGCAACATATTTGTCTTTGAGAAGTTTTTCAAATTTCATTCAGTTGACCAAAGTGTTGGTATGTCTTGCACATGCAGCCTTGTCAGGTTTCTCCTCTGTATTTTGCAGGGTGGGCACTAAGGTTTTACGATGTATTGTAGAACCTCCTTCCCAGGATGAGATCATTTAGAAAAAAATCCTAATCTTTCTCAGATAAGGACTAAGCACTTAGTCCCTTGCTACAGCAAAGGCTGCTGAAATTCTACTTCTTCTGTCTTCCCTACCTCTGCATTTATGCAAGGAGACTCCCTGTACCAGCACAATGTTGATTAGGCCACAGTACCTGTTGTGATTCACTTCATATTTTCCTTTCTGAGATAGCTGCCATGGCACCAGCTATTCATAGATGTGGTACTGGTTTTTGGACTATGGACCTGTGTGCTTAACAGTCAATTTAACTCTTGTCTAATATTTGGAAAACAACAGAATATTCACGTGAGGGTGATAATCCATTTTCTAAACCTTTAGTATTTAAGGTTATAAACCATTTTTCTTAGGGAAGATGCTTATTTAATCACAACAAGTTGTTCTAACACAGAAACTTTAGAAGAGCAGCTGAGAACATTTTTGGTATGTTGACATTAAATTTCAGTATATTTTGGTATGCTTACAACATTTCAGAAGACCTTGAGAATAGTGATAGCGATGCCAGTATTCAAATGGAAGGTAAAGCTTAGAATAAAAAGAAGTTAAGTTTTATGTCACTGATCTTTAGTACAGCTGTTACTTGATTCAAGAGAATTTGCAAGTGATCTATCCTTCCAAACTCAGGTGTACAAACTGCAGGAAAGTGTGCATATATAGTATATATCTAGCCATTTTCCAGGTGCATAGGCAAATGATTTTAGCAGTGCAGTATACAGAATAGAAATAGAAATGTTCCTCGTACTGTAGTTTGAGAAATTAAGGACAGCTTGAAATTCCTTCATGATTAAACTTTTATGCTTACATACATTTTCAGGTTGTATCTTTCTGATTATTGAAACCAGTAGTATCTATTGCTTTCTCTTACGTTCTTCAAAGATAAGTAAGGAGTATTTTTATTCGAAATTTTCATTGATTTTGTACATTTTTGTCTCTTAGTGGAATCTATGGCAACAGCACCACCAGAAGGCAGCTTTTTGTTTATCACGTTGAAATACCTGTGAAGTTTTGCAAGCCAGGGCAGGATATAATCATGTTAGACAATGACCTTATGTATCGAAGTAATATTTTACATATATAAACCACGTTTTTACTGAGTTTATTTTTTCATCACTTCCCATTGCTACTCTGATTTCCAGATTTATTGAAAATTCTTGTGTTTCTGAGTCTAATGAGTCTAAGAAACCCTTCTGAATGTAAAGACATATAGATCAATCATATTGCTTAGTTGCAGTTAGAACATATGTCCTTAAACAACTATAAAACAGATATACTGCAATTGGATTTTTCATGCTATGAGAACTGAATATAGGCTACCAGAAGAAATATAAGCTGTTTAGCAGCTGGTGTAAACTATGACAGCCAAGAGGAATCAAACAGCTTTCGATATTATACATTACCCAGCAGAGCTGTAAGTTATAAATATGCGAAACTTTTATTTTAGAATTAATTTACTTCAAAGAATAATTGTAAATTCTTGTAAAATGGGGGGAGGAAGAGGAGAGCACATTTCCAAATCAATAGTATCTCTATGTAGAACTGAATATTTGTATAGACTTTATTTGAGTGTGTCTTACCTGAATGTTTTCTGAAATCTGAAAGTGTATGAAATTCCATGTTAGCTTTGCAACAATATGCAAGACAGAGTTCTGTATACTGCAGAGGATAATGTGAAGTTTATACAAACAAATATGCACATTAACCAAGCAAATTTGCCAAGGTGATAAAATATTTCTGCTTAGATGCCTTGTTTTATTCTAGAGATCCAGTAAGACCTTCCTGTCCTGTCAGGGTATTGGCCTATTCAGGTTCTTGGGTAGCTGTTTCCATACTTCAGAGACTACTTCAGATGTACAAGAACCATCCTGGAGATCATATATGTGAGATTTGAGGATATCTTATTACATTTGGTCCCTGATTCTCAGCCAGAAATGGAAAAGAGAAGGTAGATTCTCATAGATTGCTCATTGATACATCCTAGAAGCTTGCAGTGATATAATGCTGCATTAGCAGACTCCAGCACACATTCACTACTAAGACCTGTCTTTTGAGTAAGGAGTACTCAAAGAAAACAAAGATTACTTGTTCCCCAAGCAGCTTCCTAAGTGTAAATTCAGTCATATAAGCCTTGACCTGCAAGACATTTGAAAGAGTTCTTCCAGGTTCATACCTGATTTGTGGAAGGTCTTCTGGTTTCCTTTACAGTGGTTGACAAAAGAAAGCCACTTCACACAGAACTGGTTTGGCAGAACAGACAAGAGGAGTGATCTTTAAACCCAGAATTATTCCAACTGAGAGCTCAGTTTGACAACCCCTGGAGGGATCTGTTCACATCAAATCAGATTGCAAAACTGAGGCAGACTATTCCTTACTATGAAATGAGACTAGAAGTTATTTAGACAGATATTCTGGTTCACAGACTGACTAGTTCACTGTCTGTTTCATTCTCAGTCTTCCACGAGCCATCATTTGGGAACTGCACTACCCACCACCAGGCAGTGACTCGTATTTGGCAGTAATTAGGATGTCGTTCATCCTGTGCATACATATTACAACATCCCCTGAAACCATGTGAAGATACTAATTTTTATATTGATTTTTGTGAAAAAAGGCAATTGCTTTCATAGTGCTTAGTGTTTATTTTTAACATTTCATGTACTAAATTGTAGAAGTCTTGTTAATGTATGCTTATATTTTCACTTTTTTGCACTTGCTTCAGTGATTTGGTTAGAGCTGCTTTTGAGGTTGTGACAATGGCAGGGGGGTCTCTTCTGGAAGCACTACAAATATACTGAGAGAAAATATATTTCTGAATGTTAGAATTCTTGAATTTTTGTACCAGTTCATGAATATTGATCTTTCTTCCAAATAACTTTTTAATACCATAAACCAAAGGTAGTTTGAAACCTTTGGGACACATTCTTAACAATGAATAGGTAGCATTTGAAGACTGTAGAAAATTGTCATCTTTTGTATGAATGTTCATACAGTCCACATTATCTATTCATGAATAGCTGAATCCAGGTATCAAGTTGGCAATGCCATAGGGTATCACATCTGCTTCAGCAAATTTCATTTGGGACTGTTTCGATTACTGTTACTGGTACTTCTGAGGAGAGAGGAGCCAGGCCTGCCAGCCCTATTAGCTCTGCCTCAGTGTTGTCTCATCTTAGGAATGGTTGGTTCTGCACAGATCCTACTAAGAGTTCCTGCACTGTGCTTTCTATACACATACAGTCCAGATTTTCCTATCAGACAAGACTTTGCTACCTCCTGACTCAGCCCCAGCACTCACAGACAGTAGAGAAATGACCATGTGGCCAACTCTTTAATTCATGTTTATTTCCAGCCAGGTAAGAATCAGCTGTTAAGTTGTATTTTTGCACAGTTAGAATCTGAATATCCATTTTTAATTTCACAGGTAAGGAAAAAGGCTGTAAAATTCTAATATCAGAAGCTGCCAATGTGCATGCTCATAAAAGATCTTTTGCATACTTCTAAACATACTGAGGAAATATGTGCAGAGTCATTTTCTCACTATTATTTTTTGTTTTCCATAGCCCACCAGTCAGGAGCATCACTATCAAAAAGAAATGAGCCCACTTTCTCACTGCAACCCGCGGTAAGATTCCATTTATATCCTGGGCAGTAAGGATTCAGTTAGAGTGTCCTGAATATTGAATGTGACATTCTTTGATTTAATCTTAAATCACTTTAAGAGGCCTTTACTATTGCTTGTTTCAGTCATTGTCTGCATTATGTCTGTGTTGTCCTGGAATGCAGAACTGAATTCTGCATGTTTTAGATGTACCACTGTGTATTTAATGTTACTGACACAAGCTTTGCTCCTACAGCTGCTTTGATTCGTGATCCAGCAAATCTTCCTCATCTGACATATATACACTCTCATCTGTTTCTTTCTCCCTCACTCCCTCTCTGCTTTGAAGGCTTAGAAATAGAATTCTGTATGTGACTGTAGGTGTCAGAGAATCCATTTGTTACAGAAGATTTTAATGTTACTTATTTAGACAGGGCTTTTTAATAGATAGCCCAGTCAGGAGAGGGTGTTACAACACTGTGGGATACTTCAAATTGATCCTGTGTACAGCATGTTTTGGCTGTCAGGTTTTTAGCTTGTTCTGTTTTGTTTGTAATTAGCAAGAAAATCCCTGTGACTTTAATATAAGGCAAAATGAAGACAAGGAGAGAGGGTGGCTAGGGAGAAATAATCAGATTGAGATGATCAAAATTAATTGTCCACTTCCAGGTGAAACCCTAGCATCACTTTGTCAATTTTTGAACAGCCTGAACAAGAGATGTACTTATTTTTAAAAGCAGAGCAATTTTGCTTGGTGGTGTTAATGTCGATTTTGCTTGTCCAGGTTTTAAATGGACAGCATATGTGTGTTGGGAGGGATAGCAGCAGACAACATTTCAGATGCTTCTTTAGCTTTTATCAATGGTATGAAGTGTTTTCTGACAGCACACTGACGGTCAGTTGTGCAGAATAATACACATTTTTCATTGCACAGATGTTTTCAGTCACTTATTTCTCTTGCCATCCACGTTTTTATGAATTTAAAATGTTCTTGTTAGATTTTATGTAGTGAACACTGTGAAACTTGCCATGCAAGTTCATCCAGATGCGTCAGTTACTGCAACGTGCAGCTATAGGCTTCCTAGTACACACAATGTATTACTTGAGCTAAAATATAACCCTGGATTCCCACCCCCTTGTACATGTAAATCAAAGTGTTTATGTTGGTCTAGAAAACCTCTCTTGCCTTGAGTGCTGGTTAAGAAGGGAACTGTCTCTATCCTTAAGAACTGTTACAGTGGATGAATGGAGACACAGCTATAGTCCTCAGAGTAAGGTATCAGGTACCTTGAGGCTGACACTTTCGACTCTGATTCCAGAATCAGTTTCATAATTCTGATGGCATTAGAATTGCCTGTATTTTAGTGCACGCTACATCATTTGTCTCTTTCTGCCCATATATTGGTTGAGTCAAGTTTTATTAAGTTATTTTTATGCATGTGCTAAAGCAATTTGGTACTCTGTGCATTTTATATACGAAAAACCAGAATAAATACCATTATCTGTAGAAATAAAGCTTTCCATCATGTCAAGTTAATGTGATCAACAATGAAAACCTGTATTTCCATGTAATGAAATTTAAAAGAGAATGGTATAAATTACAACTTAGTTCTCATGCTATTTTAGTCTATCACACATGGTAGACTTTAATTTCTCTAGAAGTCATTTACAAGAAATGCAGGCAAAGTATTCGTAAGACACCTGACTTGCAAGTGCCTCGTAAATTCAGTAGCCTTTGTGAACAGCCAGAAAAGCATTTTTGGGCTGTAAATACAGAAGGTGACAAAATTATGAGGTCAGTTTGCATCATGATATAACAACTGGAGGTGATGTGACTTGAATATCATTATTCACATCATTACCTTTCATTTATAATGGAAAACTCTGTAATGTTTTTCACAGGGGGTATGTACCTACGCGAGAAGGAGATAATTAATTTTAATGGCAATTTGTAAGTTGGCTCTTAAACTGTTTTCCAGGCCAATTTTAACAAGTCATGTATGAGCAAGTGGAAAGTGTCTAAATCTTTGTAAGCTTACTACAGTAGTGTAGAACAACACACATAATATTTAAAAAATGTATATATCCCATGTAGATGAGTGGCTATAAATGCCATGGAATTAAGACGATTACTTGCTTATGTGCAGTTACTGAAACAACAAATAGTTTGTTGTAAGGAGTGATACAGAATTTGACAGGTCTAAAGTGACTTTATAAAGCGTAATTGTGATGTGTTCTGGGAAATGAAAAGAGAGCAGTGTGGAAGCTATTGTCCAGTAAAAGTAGTTTCTGTCCATAATAAGATAAAAGAACAAGCCAAGAAAGAAAGCACCTGTGAAGATAATGGAAATGCAGTCAATAAAAAGACCCAGCTAGACTCATTTTCCATTGGTTCTGCTAAGGAACGGTCATAAATCTACCAAGAATGTTGCTACTGCAAAACAAATTATCTCCACATCACGCTGCTTTGCAAGGTGTAGAACCAGTTAATGAAAGGAGACAGGCTGACTGCAGAGGCTACAGAACCAGATGAGAAAGATGATGTGCAGCGTTTCAAGCCTTAGCTATGTACTTCCCACTGACTGATGTGCTGTATGGTCCTAGCTGAGCTTCAGAATTGCTCTCTTCTTTCCAGATAGGAAGCTGTAATTACCTGTGTTACTTCTTCCTCCAGTGCAGGGACTGGAAATCGTGAATTCCTGCTTAGCAAGCATTTGTCCTCCTAAATAATTGTGTGTCATAGACGGTTTGGAAGCTTCTTCAAAGGAAATGTTAAAAGGAAGTCAATATGCTAGAGGAATTTCAGCTATACTGAATTGTAAAATGTAGAGCTGCTCTCTGAAGAAGATCACTCGAGCCTAATCTCATGACTAGATTTTCTCAACTTCCACAGATGCTTTCCAAAGCTGATTTTTCTGTCTTTGAAGAGTTTTTCTTAATACATGGAAACCTGTCTATGTAATCATTACCTCACAAGATCCTCTCTTTGCATCCTACTTAACTCTTCCCCAGCTACCAAATAAAATGTATTCCTCTGAAGTTCTATCAGTTGTTCCGCAGTAACTACACAAGTAAGACAGAAATACTTCAGCGTTTCGTTGGCCATTCTTTCACAAGAAGTTTATTTTACTTAAGTAATATTGTACAAAATGTCCACAGCCAAATTTTCAGTTAGTTTTTTCCCAGACCTTTAACTCTATTGTGGGCACAGAGCCACATGGAAGTGTGATACAATTCAGGATGTCATTTTGCATAGATTTGTTATATCTATTAAAAGTGCCAGTACTGTGCTGTGGTTTAAGTCCTTTGTAGCTCTGCACTTGTGGATGTAATATAAAATTCCTTCTATCTATAATTGGCTTATACGGGCCCGCAGTTTTGACAAATGGTTGATAATCACTTCACATAGGCTTAGTACAGGCTGACTAAAGCAAGCTGCTTATCATTGTAACCTACATGTGTTACATTGGACTGATCAGGATGTCATTATTCTTCTTTCCTCTACAATCAAAGGAAAAACCCAACCCCAAAACAAAGCCAACGTCAAAAAAAGCTAATATTTTCTTCTTCTTTTTTTTTTTTTTTTTTAAAGATCTCTCTCCAATTATGGTGCATGTTGAAAGATTTGAGATTTATCATCACTAAAGAAAGGTTTCACTGATGTGGAGATGAAGTCTTTGAGGAGGACAGTAACTATAAACTTTTCAGAAGAAGCTGTTTTATCTTCACAAGAAAAGAGTTGTGCCCATATCCTTAATTACTACTTTATCAAACAGTGTGATTTTCCTTTCTATTGTAATGATATACATACACAGTAGTTCAGATAATGTATCATGAAATGATAAATATGTTCCTTTAATTCTTTTCAAACTTCTGGTATATTAGTTAAATATACCAAATACCCCTTTCTATGCATCTGACTATTCCATTGATTTTTAGGAAGTAACTTACTTCTTTGAGAGTTTCTGCCAGAGAAGTCTTGTTTTAAAACCTACTATTGCCATGAATAGTGTTATTACCATGGAACCTTAAATTTGGATAATATATCAATGATTCCAGCACAAAAACACATCCACTGCAAACCCGCAAGTATTACAAGTATGTTCAGCTTTGAGACCACCGTTGAAGTACTCTCATCCATCCCCAGTGAAAAGTAGGCATTCCAATAGCTGCTGCATGTGGTGTTATACTGGTAAGAGATTTG
>JBCJKH010027626.1:0-36176 GCA_039877255.1 Loriculus beryllinus | reverse complement strand
TATGGCAGGGGGGTTGGAACTGGATGATCTTAAGGTCCTTTCCAACCCAAACCATTCTGTGATTCTATGATTCTATGCTTGCAATGGAGAGAGAGAAAAAAAGCAAAGCTCCAATGCACAGAGATATTGAGGTGTCATCTTCTGAAATGCAAATATTAAGAGACTTGCCCAAGGACACAGAGAAAATCAGTTTCAGAATGAGTGAGACAGCTACAGATAGGTCATCATTGAAGAGTACTCTGCAACTCACAAGTACATGCATCCTACCAGCATGCCCTATATACTCCTGATGCATCTGCCTAATGCTTCCTTGCAACCTTTTCGTGTGACTCAAACAAAAAACTGGAGTAGAGGGAAAAATCAAACTCATTCTCCTGTAAATGTTTAACTGTTTGAATAAGGGAGGGGTGGTTTTATACATCTCCACACGCATCACACATATGTACATTTTCACTCTCCTGCTTAGACTCCTGTGCAGGATGATTTCAGAACGAAAACACATGCAGTGATCCAGGCTATTTTCTTGCAGCTGATCAAGGAGAAATGAAAGAAATAAATAGGAAATAAGTTACCTTATTAACAAACATAAACCTTGTTGTTGGGAATTTGTTTAAAGAAGTATTGCACTTTCCAACAAAGGAGGTGGCAAAGGCAGAAACCCAAGACAAAGTTATACAGCTCGACCAGATAGAGCTGATGAAATCAGCTCCTTTTTCCCCTTAGCGTTCATTCTGCTGCCAAGCGTCCTCACCATGGAGTTGGGAGACTCCAGGGCCATCTGTTCAGCTTTTCAGAAACCTCCTTTTCAATAATGGGGCTGTTTTGTGGCATTTCTTCCCAGAGTATTACCTTTTTTTGCGAGGACATCTGCTTGAAGGTCAGCTCAAACAAAAGTATTGCCTTTCAAAAGAGAAGCAAGCCTGTGCCAGGAGCAGGGCTGAGTGAGGAGAGAGAAGGACAAGGAACACACATTTGTCACTCATTTGGTTTGTACCCTACCAGTCCCTCCCCTCTTTCCTCGAGGCATGTTTTAGGGCTGTGACATCCAGAGGAACTTGAATGCACCTCTTACTTTCAGTATTGATCACCCCAGGAGTCCAGAAATCACAAGTCAAACTCTTCAAAATTATAAGCTTGGGTTAAAAGCCATGAAACTGCTGTAAAAATTCCATTTCAAGGATCTATCTCTCTGCCTTCTGTCTTCAGAGACTTACGCTTGCGTCTTGCTTGTTTCAGCATTCCTTTGCAGGAAAAGAAGGTTGAAAAATGCACCATTTTTCGTTTGAGTGTGAGACAGTTCTGTGGGGAGGAGACATGAAACTTCATGTAAAATGCTTTTACTGCAAGGTATGCAGTGGTGTCTGCAACCCAGCTCTGCATCCTCAGCATTGAGGATGAGGCAATCTTAGGGCTCAATCTTAGAAGATGCTGAGGATACCCTTGCAAATGCAAAATGGGGATGCTCAGCTCATCTTCATCCTAAGTATTCTTTAGAGAGAAAAGAACTTGATATAGAAGCTAAAAAAATGCAGTGGCTTTTAGGGGACCTAAGCTCTGCTCAGCAGTTCCCATGCCATGGTAGGACTCATCTTTAGTCATAGCTACCTGGAAGGTTTATGTGTGACTTCAGCATACCTGCACAGAGACAGGTACCTACACATAGTGCTTCCTGCCTTGTTAGACACCAGCACTGGCAGATTGGGTTGCCCTCTGCCAGTGTTTGTTCCAATAATCACGGAAGAAACCTCAAAAACTAATTATGCTTAGGCTCTCCCCTTCTTGTGGCTAAAATTAAGAATACCTAGTCTGATGCCTTGCAGTCAATGTGGGTATAATGCTCTCTCTGGACACAATGACTGTCTGGTCCTTATGGCTCTGTGTCTGTATTGACCTTTTCTGGAAAAGAAAGGTCATGATAAAAAAACCATGACGCTAGTGCCAGAGATGCCCTGGGCATGGGGAAAAGCTGCTACTTTCAATAGGGCTGTTGTCAACCCCTGGATGTAGGAATGAAGTAGCAGCGGGAACTTGTTCAGGTCCAGAAAAGAATCATAGGATTATTTTTCTTACTAGTATAGATGAAAAATAACATTCAGATATATCATGCTAACCATAGGGTTGTGTATATGTGGCTGCATGTATGCACACAGGCAAGCACACACACACAAAACCCCTCCATACACATATCTGTGTAGTTAGAATTAAAATGCATGCTACCATACTATTGTACATTATGCATATAGACACAGAATAGTTCAGCTATACCAGCATGTGTTTGGTTTAGGACAAACAGAAAATGATAATATTGAGACCTTGCTGTACCAGGGGAATTCTAATACCCTTCTGCAGTCATGGTTGGGAAAAGAATACTGTGCTAGTAGCAAGTTTCCAGCCCTTGACTCCCCGGCCAAGGCAGAGAGGGATGTAGAAGCTGGGGAAGGATTATTGGTACCCAGTTGGAGGAAGGGAATATGTGGAGGAGGGATTTCAGAGCAGCCTTGAAGTATTTAATCCAGCATGAGTGCCTGGAGAACGGTGGTGGTTATCATTGGTGGGGTTTACCTAGGGGGGCCTGTAGCACAGTGAGGACCTCTGTGAGGAGGGAGAATGGGGTGATGTTTTGGGAAGGGAGGGGGGAGGCAGGAATAAGACACTCCATGGCAGAGAGCAGCCAGGGAAAATCATTACATTTGATGGATAGGTTTGAAATGCCACTTTGGTGCTGGTTTACACAGGAAGTTGGGCATTGCACTGAGCCTATTGCTGGGGCCTGACACCTCCAACCTGTTTCAGCTAACTCAAACAAATCTGTCTCGAACTCGCCAGGTCTATGCAAAGGAGAAGGATGCAGTGATGGTAGTAAGGGAAAGCTCAGGCACACAACTAGTGGAGACACAGAATAGGCTATACCACAGTCCACTGGCTCCCACCTTGAGATCAGCTCTTAAGTGCAGTATTGAAGCACACCTGGGCTGTTAATGCTTTACACCAAAAGAAAAAGATCTCAAAGTATTTAAATCCTCTCGGTTGTCCTCATCTCATAATCACAGTTTTGCTTGACTTACAGAGGATGAACTATAACCCAGGCAGGGGCAGAATCTGGGATGTGATGGTAATTCCCAGCTGTGCCCTGGTCAGATTTCCTGGCTGTGCCTTGATGGCATCATATGGTTGTGCTGTCCCAAGGTGCGATTTTCTCCACAGCCTGAAGAAGTGAGGAGCAAGGCTGGGTGATACCTGAATGGGAGTCCACTGAGGAAGCAGAGCCAATGAGTTCCAAGAAAAGGGGCTGTTTGCTGACTGCATCAGTGAACTTTTGTCCTGCAAGACACTATCTGTCTGAAGAGAGATTAAAGTAAATAGCTGTGGTCTTCACTTTCTGTGCAGATGCTCTGCAGATAACTCTGCTTTCCACCAGCCTCATTGTCGGGTTAAAACAAGCTGAAATCCTGAACTTTGCTCTAGAATAGGTGTACCTACACTCTGGTTTTCCTGCTGTGGCAATATAAGAATAGCAGATAGGATTTCTCACACCAGCACAATTTGTTGACCCAATGCCATCGAAAAAAAGAAGCTTTCTACTGAAATACTCACTGGTTTTTATTTGGGCAAGGCTTCTGCTTTCCAACCTGGCCTCTTTGCAAATCTAGCTGTGCTCAGTTCTGGGGCATACATGACATGTGCCAATACAACTCCTGCTGGTTTATGCACAAATAACAACGGACTCCTGTTAGGGAGATGTGTGTTTGGTTTTGGTTTTGTTGTTCTAATTTTTGGTGAGTTGGCTTTGCTTCAAATGCTAAGTGATCCCTTGCTAAATCCCTCCCAACTCTTCCCTGGGAGATGGAACCATTTTATTTTCCCAAGATGTGTTCTGAACCACTCCTCTACAGTGTGGTGGCATCCGCTGTATTTCAGGAAATTAGTATTGATTGTTTTTTCCAAGCCTGGTAATAGAAGGGAAGAAAGTGAGAAGCTGAAGAGACAGAAGGAAAGAAGGAAAAGAGTGGGAAACACAGAAAGGTAAGGAAAGATAGTTGTAGGAATCAATCTCACTGATGAGAAGGCTTGAGTTTTACTTGGGGTCATGATGCTAGGACATCGGGCATCTGCGGCCTTTCCATCATTAAATTGTAATGTCACATCTTGACAGTGGAGAACTCTGTAAATTGCAATGGTATAACACAGATGAGTCCACACCACAAAGCAAAAATGCTTGAGGAAGAGCGTTGGGTCAGGACTGGCTGTGGATATTTAAAGGAGAGGGTATAGAATTTAGCATTGATTATATATTACAGACTAGCCCTCATAAGGGTTGGAGACTGGTGTTTTTGACACAGGTGTCTCTTCAAACAGGTCCCAGCTCAGCCCCATACAGCGTTATCACACGTATTCCTGTTCCTAATTCCTCTTACTACTCTTCATCTGAATGTTCACTGAAGATCCTCTGTGTGTTGCAAGTGGACAGGAGGTAACAAGAAAATAGGGAGCTCTGGGATCTGGTCCTCAGATCCCAAAGACTTGATTTCTTCTATCTTAATTTAAGAAGCTCTAGGGAGACCAGCTAATGCAATAACCTTGTAAATACCATTCTTTGGTCAGATAAATACCGTGCCTGAAGTTCCAGTGAAAAAACTGTTGCTTCCTTTGATGCAAGAAGATCTTCTGCTGTGTTCTTATGCAGCCTCTCAGCGCAATTGAAGCTGTCCAAGGAGCACAGGCATGCTTGGTGTCTGCTCACCTTTTTTGGGATGACTGGTGGTGCAAGAAAAGAAATAGAGAAGTCTTCAAAGGCTCTGAAAACCATCTCAGTGTACTTAAACTACTAGAAGATTTAAATGAGATAAACAACACCCTCTTTATTGCCCATTCTTATTCCTGTTGAGCGATCCAGGGGATGTGCCTAAGCTCAATGAGCAGATCACATCTGTACTCCAGCAAACACAGTTGTTTCTTTGCAATCCTTGTTACAACCTGCCTTCTACTTTCTCACATTTGGATGACTTCAGACTCCTATACATTACTTAGTTACCAGTTCCACACAGTTCAGACTGAAAACACTAGTTTTCCTCAGGAGGTGGCTGCTCTGTTGTCCACGTATGTCCCATTCCAGTGAACTGTGCCAGATTCTTTTTCTGGCATGTCTTACAGTCTGTATCTGAAAATACCCAGGAAACTCCATATCCAAACAGAAATTGCAATCAGAGAGACACACACATAGTTACTGTGGCTTTGCCACACACTGAAGGGTGGAATAAAAGCTGGTAGATCCATGGTATAGCCCTGCTCTTTTCTTTCTGTGCCTGAGTTGGCTCTCCTTCTTTTATCCATAGAATCAGCTAGGTTGGAAAAGACCTTTAAGATCAAGCCTAACCTTTACCCCAGCACTGCCAGGTCCATCACTAAACCATGTCACTAAGGGCCTCGTCTGTACATTTCTTGAACACTTATAGAATGTTTCCTCCCAGCATTTCATCCTGGCATGCTGTGCATTCTAGTATGTCTTCTCATCTCACTCTATTTCAAGTAGTACATTTTGGGTGCTGAACACCCTGAAAGTTTGATTAGGCTGTTAAGAAATCCCACGTTGTTTTAGCATCACACAAGGAGAGTTAAAACCAAGTAAGACTATCACATAAGAATTGCTTTGTTTTACACTCTGACCTACAAAAGACACATCCAGATCAGAGCAGTGCTATCCTTCAACTAGTCAAGTCTCACTGAACAGCCTGAGACTAGGGACTGCTGTGTTTTGAAGGAGTAATCTCTGTAAAAGAAAGAAGGAAGATATCAGTTTTAGCCTGTAATACCACAGGGTACTAGTCACCAGAGAAAAGATTTTGCTTTTCAGATTCCCCTGGGTCTAGATGTGGAGCTGAATGCACGTTTCTGACTGGGTATCTTTCTCACAGACAAGACCCTGAAGGCTAAATTATCTTTCCCCGCTAAAGACATAGGAAGGAGAATGGGAAGACAATCTAAAGGATGATTCCTCCTGGAATGACATGCTGCCAAAATAATCCTTTGGGGATTAATGAGCTCAAAGCCAAGCTAGAGTCATCCTCTTTCAGGAAGTCTAACCTGAGCAGTGGGCTGTGACGCAGTGGGCGAAGGAGCTGCAACCAGCTCCATGGTGGTCTCCAAGCTACAGGCCTAACAATTTGTTATATCCTCTCCTTTTAGCTCCGCTTTTCATTGGTGTTAGCAACCACATCAGAGTTAGCTGAGTTTTCAAATGATGCATCAAGGAGTGTGATGATTGATATTTAGCTTCTATAGAAATCTGCTGGGCTGCATTTGCTCCCATCAGGGGGGAATTCAGACCTCTTGCTCACCCAGTGCTTCAGCTTTGTGGGCCAAGCTCAGCTTTGAAGTCAACAGCTTTAGAACAACTTCTTTGGCTGTTGAAGTTGATAGAGCACATCTGATTTACACTAATGTGGAGAATCTGGCATCTCACTCCTGCTGGAGTGAATGGCATTAGCCCAAGTCTGAATTTGGCCTTTTGACTTTCAAAAATTGGCTGCAAAAAGAGGGATCCTTGTCAGTTTTAAGATTGATGCTGTATGACTCCAAGCACGTTTGTCATCTGTTTGCAAAGTGAAAATAAGCCTACAGTTGTTGACAGTAAATGAAGTAATATTTACATAATACAGTCATACCTGTTTCCTGGTAAAGAGGTCAATGCATATTTCTTTTTGCAATAACACATTCATACTGTATATCTTTGCAGAGACAATAATATTTGAAGTGAAACATTCATCCAGCTATATAATTACTTCTATTGTTTTCCATTTGCTTTTTGTTCCCTAATAGTTTATTACTAGTGGCCAATAGTCAAAAACAATCCAGAGAGATGCAAAACAGCCCCCTTTTCTAGGTCCTTTTGAAGATACCTTGGCTATTGAAACTACTGTCATTGAGATTGGTGCTCAGAGTCTGCTCCCAAAACTGAGGCCCCATTGCTCCAGGTGGTGGATGTAATTGCAGTAAAAGGCATTGCCTGCCCACAGGAACTTACAGCTGGAAAAAGGCACAGGAGGGACACAGCCACCATATAGCAGATCAGAAACAAAACTGCACCTTTCCCACCTTCCTGCTGGATGTCGACTTTTGCATTCACCTTTACAGCCAAATTAGATATGGTAAAGTGAGAGGTGGGGAGAGGGGATGGGGTGGTCTCTGGGATATTCCACATAATAGGAAGCCAGTGTCTTAGTGGTTTGATGGACTCTGCTCAGTGTCTTTCTTGCTGTCAGCTCTGGCACAACAAAAGTATTGCTCTGCCTGCACTGGAAGACTAAGGATGCAGCGTGGGTCAGAAGAGTCATTCTTTGGTGTTTCTCTTCTAGACTTTGATAGGCTGGAGAGCAGGTGAGATGAGACCCAACCCTTGTGTTTCTCTCAGTTGTCTTTTCCTTTAGCTGAGAAAGTTTTATCCTTATGTCCTATAGCACCTTCCAGATGATATGTTTCCTAAATCACTTCGTGTAAATCAATAACAACAAATAAATACCAAGGTGCCTCCACTATTAAGATGCTTGTGTGGCCTATCTTGTGTAAATACTGAAGATAGCAATCACAATTTAGTAATTATTTCCCCCTCTTTCCACCTCCATAGCCCTCTGTGAACACAGAGCTTCTAAAGAAAACCCTACAGCTATTTTTTCCCCCCCACACAACAGTATGAACATAACAAACCCCTCAGTCAGGCAAGTACCCCTCTCATCCCTCCAACTGCCCTTAAATTTTCACCCTGCTGCAGAATGATGCTCTGAGTCAACTGGATACTCTCCTCCACCTACTCAAGAGCGGCTGTGTTTCACACTGCCTCTGTTACTCTGGGTGTCATGCAAATGGGGAGCAGCAGACTTACATCACTAGCATGGAACAGTGTGTCTCTTCGCAACCACGTGGCTTTATTTGTTCTTAAAATCGGGAGTTACTTTGCTTTAGTGCAAAAAAGTTTTATGCTGCTCTTGCATGCCCAGTCTGGACTGGCTACTGGGTAGAAGAGGAAGCAAAGAAAGGTTTCTTAGCAGGAGTAGAAGTAACAAAGGAGGGTTTTGTGGTAGGCAATGCTAAAGGGAAAACTGGTTTCAATTCCACCCAGTAAACCTGATTCAAATGCCTTGGGCTTTGGTTGTATTATCAGGATTTATCCATCAGAAGATGAATAGTGGGCAAGCTAGCCCAGCAGTCTGAATCTCTGAGTTTTGTTCCACAGCCATAGGCATCTTCTTGGCCAACTCAAAGGTGCTGAAGAAAAACTTTGGTTAGATCATTTACCAGACCCTTTCTAACAGAAAAGTCTGTTAGAAAGTCTTCTTGGCTCACCTGAACAAGAGGCGATGTGATGAGGAAGGGAATGGCTTTAGGATGTGCAGATGATGTGTTATGCAGGTTTGAAAGCTGACCTGGTCTCGTCCTCCCTGACATATCTCTAGCTATACCTTTCAAGGTTTGAAAGTCCCTCTTGGCTTTGGTAATGGAGAAGCTGCCATTCAGGTGGGATCTGCAAACCGTGCAAGGCTGTGCATTTGAAGAGATAGAGTTAACTAGACCTTTTCTCAAGTCCTGAGCATCAGATAATGGAAACGATGACCTCTCACCATGAGCCAGCTCATCTTACATTGGGCTGTAAAAACCAGAGACCTTCTTCTGAGTGATGAGGATATGTAGTAGCATTTTTGATTTTGTACCTATATCCCTTCCCTCTTCCACCTTCTCTCCTACATCCCTCCCTATGCTTGCCCCCTGGGGACAAAACACACCATATCTGGTCCAAGCCCACCCCAGCTCCTGTGTAGTGGAAGGTGTCAGTTAGGACTTGCCTTCTTGCCTCCTGCTTTGCTGTGGGGTAAATCTCAGAAGCTCTCTCCATCATCCTCATTCCTTTGCCAGGTCCTATAGGACTAGCTACAACCACAGTACTGAGAGGGTGAAAAGTGGGGTCACCTCTCCCCATCACGTGAGGTGCAACACATGTGATGAGCTGCAACTGGTATGCTCTGAAACAACTGCGTGGCTCTTGAGTGGCTTTGCTCAAGGGCTTAATAAATCCATCAGAGGCTGCTCCAGTTCCCAAGTGTTTGCACCTAACAGGAGGAAAAGTACGACTTATTTTTGCTTTCCATTATGAGAGATGGAGTAAAGAGAAGTGAAGAGGCATTCCTGAAGTTACATCCCTCACTACATCTTTATGCCAGAGCTAGGAAATAAGCATCTGAATAACTTGCATTTATATTGATACATGAAGTACCTTTGGATCAGACATACTCGGTGTGTTTTACAGCACCTAGCACAGTAAGGCTCATATCCTGAACAAACACTGATAATACACTATAAGCAATCCTCTGTGATGGTGTTGAGATTAATGTGGACTATTTCTCAGCTCTTGACCCTGCTATCTGTGAATGTCTCATCATATGTATTTATCTAATATTTGACTTCAGTTAATTTCTGTTAGGGGAAAGGTCATTCTTGGGTAGAATTCCTTTTTGGGTCTAAGACATTTAAGAGCTTGTTTCCCAGTGCATCTTGATGGGTTTAATGTACTCCTATATCATTCTGGATGCTGTTGTCAATCTACAGGGTAGATCATCCACTTCACGTAGATTCTGTATATGATTGAGATGATCTTCCTCTGAAGAAGGGTCCCTCTATTTCATTTAACTATGGAGTGTTTTCTGGTTCATTGTTTCATTGTTAGTCATAATACTTGCAGTTAGTTGTACCACTTGTCAAGTAGATACTTTTAAAGAACAATGCAGCTCTCCAATTATTTTCCTGAGCCTTTTCTATACAGCATCCTTCTTCTGGAGCTCCACCATATTGTTCATGCTCAGTATGTACACAAGCAGTTTAAAAGACTGGTCCAATCATGTTTTATTTTGTTCATCTTCTATCTTATTTTGAGAAGCTGAGGAAGGTAGCCATGAAAAAGGGAAGGGAAAGAGACTGCAGCAGCATCCCTGAGCTGCTCTGCAAAACCTTACTTTAAATTTCCTTGCATTGGCAAAGCAAAAGCTCAGAGCAAGTGCCAGCTTTTGGCCACCAGCTGGAAACATTAGTAGTGATGAGTACCATGGGCATCAAATGTTGCCACCCAGGATTGAAGGGCAAACATCTGTGGCTGTCAGCTTATTTCCATTCAGCCTTTAAACAACCCAGCAGAGATTTGTGGATATGCGTGTGAGGGGTCCTCTCCTTATCAAAGAATATCCTTGTAATGTGTTTGGGGCTGGGTAATAATAGGCAGCATCGGTGAATGATGTTTCATTTTTTCTTTTTTTTAAGTGCATGTCTTCTAGTGGGTGATTCATCAGCTGCTGTTACAAGAAAGTATGTTGGGAAGCTTGCAGCTGTGGGCTCAGACTGCAGTTTCTGTGTCGTTGCTAGGGATTCTGCATTAAATATCCCAATTCTCTGCGCTTAAAACTAGGAAAAATTGACATTGTGACTTCCCATAAGAGAATGGAATACGTGATTCACAGCCCTTCTTCTGCAACATTAATCAGGCCCTGTTTACAGGGAAAAGAGCCAAGGGGGTGGTTAAGAGCCAAAGAGGTATGCTCAGAAAGCCAAATGGTGATATCATCTGGGGCAAAACTGTAACGGCAAGCCACTTAACTGGCTGAGACGGCTTGTAGTGGAAGCAAATCCCAGTTAAAAGACGGAGATGTATTAGGGTTTCTTGGCTGTGCCATTGACTGCTCTGGTTTTACTACGGGTTGTTTATGGAGGAGGATAACACAGCCATCAGTGAGCACTTAGAGTTCAAGTTAGGCAGCTGAGTCCTGCAGATCTGTTGTGAGAGTGAGGGATGAGAAGTTCATAGTGCTGGGCTTTGAATCTCCAGTAAATTCTGTGTGTTGTGTGGAGTAGGTCTGGGGGATTCTTTCCATAAGGGTGCAATGCTCTGGTTTTCTTCTTGTGCCATATCCTGTTGATATGTGGGTTATTTCTTGAGCTTCCATGGTGCCGAGTAATGTACATGTGTGTAAGGGATTGCTCCTCATCCTGGTCATTTTCAACCCCGTGGAAAAGGGGAGAGTTGTGATTACCCTTTTACAGATGGACTAAGGGAAATGAAGAGGGATTTCCTTGGACACACAGGAAAACACCAATGTGCCTCAGCTGGCAGAGGACACAGGTCTCTATAGTAAGTTTTAACTGGGAGATGGTTCACCTGACATCATGTGAAGCCTCTTTTACACACAGGAAACACAAATCATTTTGCAAGCTGAACAAAGGTTGAACAAATTGGTTTCTGTTGCCTCTTCATTTAGAGAAAATACCGGGGATGAATGTGTCAAGGTTTTCATAAAATATGGTTATACTACATGGGCAAGAAAAATGTAAAGGCTGATCCCCATCCAGTCACTGCAAGGGACTTGCAGGAAGGCTCCTTCCCGAGCTCTGGGCTGTCTTGTCAGGCATCCTTCTTGCAGAGTGGATCCTGACTGTCTGCCTACAGAGATGTAGAAAGGAACCTTAGAAAAAAGATTTAGAAAGTCTGACTGGCCCACCTGTGTTCTTTGTGTGGCAGGGAGATCTCCAGGTAAGCCAGCAGCAAGATGTTTGGGAGATTAGAAGCATTTCTAAACATCACATATTGTCTTACTAGAAACTGTTCTCCTGGGCACTGATTAAAAATTATTAAGTTGTGGGAGACCCAGTCTGATAAAGAAGGGAAGTTTCTTGGTTGGACCAGTGGAAGTTCTCTATTCTAAGTCAGACCTTTGATTTAATCTTGTTCTTACAGAGAGAGAGAGAACAAAGAGCAGGCCAACCAGAACCTGGGATGGTATGATATAATCAGTGATGTGTCTACTGCTTCTCTGCCTAAGTGGTGAGAACTCACACAGCTGGGACATAGGATTGAGGAGCCAAAACAAACTGCAGAGCTTGGCTTGGGAGAGGAAGATGTTAGCGTATGTCACCCACTTCGGAGCTGTAGCTCTAATATCTAACCCAGCATGGGTCTGTTTCTTCATGATACCGAAGAGGCTGGCCATTAGTGATGCAGTACAAGCTGAAAATACTTTGAATTGTGTGTTTAACAGTGGCAGCAGTAGATGGTTTGTTACACCTGATTGTTTCTTCTGTTGTAAATCTGAAAGAGATCTGTAGGCTTCCTAGGAGGTAATAATAAGATAATAACAACAGAAAATAATAACTGATAAATGAAAGAAAAGAACACAGAAAAGGAAACAGAGTATGGATTGGCTGAATGCCTCTGGGACACAGGTGGGAGTGAGGTCTCTGTTCTATGCTAACTCCCTTTATGCTTTTGGTCCATTATTTAATTCTGTCATATTTCAGGTTTTTTTCATTCATGGCACAAGAAAATGGCGAGTGGGGAAATTTAGTGGGTAACAACAGGGCATTTTGAGGTTTTGTGTAGCACAAGATGCCACTATGAAGCCAGGTCCTCAGCAGGAGGTGAAGACAGTGATTTACACAAGCTGATGATCTGGCTCTCCCTTTTCTAGTATGTCAACACATGCTCATCCTTATGCCAGCAACATGCAGGCCCCCATTGCAATCATTTAATAAGTTTAAGGAAGTTCCTGTTTTGATCTTTTGTTATAATCAGTGTTATTACGAATGCAAACAATAACCAGAACAATTGTAGTCATCAATGGAGCTATTGGTGAAGAATACAGGGCTTTCCTGCTTAGACACAACTATGAAGAGGACTGTTTACTTAGCTAGCCTGTCCTTTTATAGTTACCAACAGGAAATGTTTGTAATGTTTGTGTAAGAAGGAGACTCCAAATTATCCCACATGATCTCTTCAAAGGGATGTGAGAACAGAATGTATGTTTTAAATAAAGTCTCACAGCCCTTTCTTTGCCTGGAGAGTGAGCACATGTGGTTTTGATGGACTTGCTAACCTATTGTCTCTGTCTTTACAGCCCAGGTTTGTCACATTCTCACCTCTACATGGAAAAGTTTTGTATTAAAACTCTTTTCTTATTTTTGGTTCCCCCCAGATTGCTTTAAACATCGGTAGACAGTATGATAAGGCCAATTTAACTTCTATTATTGGATGTCCAGATGTTTGCCATACTGAAGACCAACACATCTTCACAGTGGATGACTGAGGTGTGATTGTCTGGTGTGAGAAGAAGTGGCACCTGTGATTGAATAGGAACAAAAGCATGAGACAGCATCTTTTTGATCACCTACAGGAGTGGAGTGCTGGGAACTCACTGGACTGTTAACAGATTAACCAGGGTGTCTATAAACAATAAGCTACAGTTGCAAGTAAATTAGGGATTAGTTTTGTCTTGGTCTTGTTTCTTGTTACAGAGATTTATACAATAAATAAACTACAGTTCAAAAAGCATCTCAGGATCCACCTCAGTAAATCAGTGACATGCACAGAGCAAATATCAGACTCAACTTTGATCAACAGGGCTTTGTCATTTAAAGCTACAGAATTACCTGTTAATACCCATTAATACATGGGTGGTGGATGGAAATGTCTTGTAACCTAGATAATGGAAAACATTTATGAACACTAGAGCTGGGAGTCCTGTTAGCTTATCACAGAAAGGTAAGGAAAGCTTAGTCCACACATGTGACTATTCCCTTCCAGTACAATGGCATTTGTATGTCAATTTAAGATTTGAGTCCCATTAGGAGTGGGAACTATTTTATCCACATTTTACACATGGGGGAAGGGAGGCAGAGAGAGAGATTAAGGGACTTGCTCAAGGTCACACAGGAAGCCTGTGCTAGAACTAGGATATGAACAGAGATTTCCTGAGCCTCCATTTGCTGCATTAACCACAAGCTCTTCCTTCCTCCTTCATTTGGGAGAAACAAGTTTTCTTTAAGAGGTGCCCTGCAGGGAACTTGGCTACATGGTTCTTCTTTGCATGTGGAGAAGACTCTACAGGCAAGTGACATCCTTGCACTGAAGCACAGACTCGTAAGCATTTGTATGTTTGTACCAGAAGAAACAAGTCACCCATACAAGTATCTATACCTTTCCCTATGTTTTGCTGGTGCAGAACTGCTTTGGGGTTGTAAGGCTGTGCAATTTGAAGACTGTGGCCATGCCTGTGAAGAGCACAGCCTCTGGGAAGTGTTTTTTACCTACTAGCCCATACATAGACATCTTCATTGCAGATCTGAACTAATTGCCCAAGGGCAAGTTAAAGAAAGGACAACAGGTTAAGTTGGAGACTTGCATAAGTGAAGATGGCTTTGTCCCTGTTGGACCTAATGCCAGCTCCAGGAGAAGAACAAAATCTTATCTTGTAATTTCATTTGTTACTTGCTCAGTGAATTCCTTTCTCTTCCAGATATGGCAGAAGTCAGACTTTCTCTTCCAGGTATGAGTGGAAAAGTGTCCTGCAGGATGAGTAACAGGGACTAGAAAAGGCTCATGATGGATGAGCACCTTTGGTGTCAATGGGTAGGAATGTCACTTCAGAACTCATGATGAAAAGCCCTGTCTCTTCCATCAGAAATATGCTGGGGAAAAATGAGCCAGAGACAACATATCACCAGTTCTACATAATTTTTGTGAGGTGGAGACTTCCTTTAAGAGATGTTGTTGATTGATCTCTCTTGATTTACAAGGGACAGATACTGTTCCTTTGGGATTTACTGCCATCATTGTATAGGATAACCAGGATGAGGTAGGCAGCAGCTTGAGCTTCCTCTATCTGCTTGTGTAACCAAACCACCATTCAGAAGAGGGACTTTTTAACTCACACACACATATACAAAATGAATAATGTTGTCAGTGGCATCACCTCTGATTACAAATGACAATACAGTACTATGGTATTTTCTTGTGCAGGTTGAATGGAAAGGACATTCCCAAATAAGTTTTTGTGGTTATTTTTTGTGGTCGCCTACTCCCCTTCCAATCATATTCCCCCAGGATTAACACAGATCAGAGAGAGGCCACATGCCTTTTATTCTCTTAGGCATGTTGATAACTTGTCACCATCTCACCTCCAAATTCACCTCGGCAAGGACCCAGCTGCTCATCTTAGACTACTTTTGTGCTGAGCACAGTATTTATTTGCTCATGGGGAAAACAGAAATTTCCCCATCTCACCACAATATCATTGCTCCTTATCTACCCCTGCATTTGGTAACCAACCACAGTGATTTTCCTTCAGGAGAAATGTTGGCTGAAGACTACAGTTCCCCAGCAAGGACTGGGATGGGGTGCAATCACCCAGTCTAACCTCAGGCTGCAGTGACAGAATGAGGGCAACAAGGATAGTCTAATGGGTAGCCTAAAAGATGTGCTGCCTTTGCTTCACTGCTTTACCATTAGGTGGTCCCAAGTAAGATGTTTTTATCTGAAATATTGAGACCAGTTTTTCTGCTCAGTTAATGACAACATCCTGATATAGTCTCATAAGATTAGCATATGCTAAGAAAGTGCAAGCAGGAAAAGTTGTGGATAGTGCTGGAATAGGTTCTGGGGGTAGAAGAAATATCAAGAATCCTGTTAAAAATTAATCTCCAGGGTTTTGGCAGCACACTGTAAGGAATGTTTGACAGTTACCTGTCTCACAGGCACACCCCATTACTGTATCTTTTATTGAGGTAACAAAGATGTACCTGGATGCAGGGAAAAAAATATTATCGAAAATGCATCCTTCTCTAGCCAGACGTTTGTCTTCCTTTGGTCAAATGTAGCTTCTTCCCTCCCTGTTTTTTTCTTTTCCTTATAGTTTCCATTATGTCAGAAAGACATTCAAAATATTCCTTGAGAATTTTTATGTATTTAGGATCTTATTTGAGTCAAAAGTTCAATTTTATGACAAATTAATATACCTCAGGGAAAATTTGCAATTTGGGGCTCTTGAAAGTGAGTAGAGAGAACTAAATTTGCTGCTAGAAATTCTAATGAAAAACCGTGATAGCCTTCCTCCTTTGTCATTCATAGTGTCACACTTGGTTACATCTCAGATCTGGAACTCTAGTAAGTACTGGTGTCTTCAATGGGATGTCCTTGTGGATTTGAATGTTGCTAACATGTGTAAGCATTGTAGACTGTATCTCATCCTAACTGATAACAAATTTTCAGAGAGCTGCCAAAGTGCCTTTGCTGAGTCCCCAAAGTTTATTGTATTTCCTTATAACTGTGTCCTATTCAAAAAATGTATGTCTATGCATTTGACATTAGTCACGATGCTTAAAGGATTTGGTCAACCTGTCATGGTCGCATATAGTGTGACACAGAGACCACACAGGTTGCAAATATTGATGGCCAGTGTATACTGTTTTCAAATAAAGCCAGGAGCCAAATCATGAGTGAGTGTTTGTGACTAGCTTGGAAAGATGAAATCAGGACTTGCTTGAGTTAACAAAATGAAAAGATCAAACCCCGTCTGTGCATTGTGGCAGTATAGGACAGGCTGGGCTGTGTTTATGCAAATTCCCATGAACACACATGCACTAAAACCTAATAGAAATTTTCTGATACTACTAGATATGAGGTCAGCTGCCTCACACTGACCATCCAGACGTGCAGATATATCTGAAATGAGAAAGGGGCTTTTACCAGTGGGATACTTCACCTGAGACCACAAAGTCTAAGGCTTCAGATTCACTGACCTGAAAATGAGAGTAGGGCTGTAGCCAGAGAAAGGTCTTCTGTTTTAGGGTGAGTGTGGACAGCTGAGGGCTCTGGACCAGCATGAAGCTTGAATAGCTGAGATGTCCTGTCATGAAGGGTTATAGAACTTGATGGCAGCAATTAGTACCTGGAAGGAAGTGGTATATATTCACTGCTTTCAGCTGTGAAGGTTGCAATGTGATGGTGTCCCTGGGCTACCATTTTAGACATCTAAAGATGTCTCATTTAAGATGAAAGAGGGATCACCATGGGTCAGATGTCCATTCAGTTCAGATGAATCTCATCTGCTGAATTAATATTTTTTGGTAGATATGTGCACAGCACTGTATGGAAATATATGAAAATATAGATTATAGTTGCTTAGATCCTGGAAAAAGTACTCCTGTGGGAACGTGGGACTTGACCCTAATAAAGAGGAAAACAAGTACATCGAGCTGTGCTCCTTTCAGCTACTGTTGTGTTCTGTAGACATACCTGGTGCTTTTGTGAATTTGTGGTTGTATATATGGTGATCTAGAAATACTAATTATGAAGGCAATTTCCATTCTCTCCACCTTCTTCACAACCCTTGACAGCAAGTCAGGTTTTGCCTTTTGAAAGGAGAAGTTATTTTTATTCACACTGCAGAAGATTTTCCAAACTCCACATATATTGTTATGTCTCTCAAATGCATTACATCACAGGACTCTTCTGAAAGGTGTCCAAATCCTGCATTAAAATGCTTGTGGGAAAAGTTGAAAAAAATAAATGGTTTATGTTAAATGGCATTTGGAAAAGGGAATGAAATGCATTGCAGTGATATGGTGCAAAGGTAATGTACTAATGGATGCTTTGGTTTTGAATTAAGTGTTACACTCTCCCTCATTAAACTCCATTCTGAAGTTATGTGAACTTACATATGCCTTCAACCTCTTTCCTTCTTTTACACTGGATAGCATGTAAGAGAAGAGTAGTGAAGTATGAACTCTCTGAACATTATGTCGTGAAAAACGTAACCAAAGCAGGTGGTTTTATGTTAAATTAGGAGAGAATCTGGTCTGTCCATATTTCAAACAGTGACTTGGAGAACTCTGGAAAACAGCAGACTCAACTTGTGCCTCATGGCTTGATGGGACATATACTGTGTGCCTTAGAAAGCCATTGCTGCTTCAGTTCACACTGAGAGGAAGAACAGCATTTGAAATTTCCCACAGCACATTCTTGTTGAGTGTGGTGGACTTTGGCCAGTGAAATTTGGGTACTATTGATACAAAAATCTTTATTAGTGAGACTTTTGCTCTAGAAAGGTTTATCCACATTGTGCTTTTACTGTGTTCCCATGGGCCACATATTCTGACTATTTACATTGGAATACCCTGGGGACACTATGCAAGCCTTGCTTAGATGCCATGAAGGGAAATTTAGGGCCTCTTGGCCTTCACAACATCCTCTAGGAACACTTAATGTGCTTTTCTGGACAACTTCAGATTTGGAAAGCTACCTGTCTGTGCATCCAGAGCTTTTAAACACCTACCCCATGTATAGCTCTCTCAGCATTCCTCAGTGCCCAGTATTTCAAAAGTTTGGAGACAAATCTGGCACATATCCAGGTTTCTCAGAATCAGTTAAGTCCAGAAGATCATGGGATGACTGCCTGACTTCACATCCCATTCCAACCAAGCATATGACGAAAGTATTCTTCTGGCCTCCCTTGGACCATCTCCAAAGCCAGGCTCCCAGAGGTCTTGTCCTGTGATGGGAACATACTAACATAAGCATTGCAAACACCTGCTGAAGAGTGATGGTAACTGAGGAGAGACTTATGGGCCCCAAAGAGGATTTTGGTTCACTTTTCATAGTGCAAAGTTCTCTTTAAGGGCTGGATTGTGCTGACTTTGAGAAAGAAAGCAATGACTGCATTTTATGAGGGGTCCTATACCTGCCAACATGATTCACATACTCAGGGTATCAGCATCTTCAGGGGATCTCTCTTTACTCTGCCCACTTTCAGGTTTTGATATGTTTTAGGCAGAAGTCAGGCTCCTCATTACTGAGGCTAGATAATACTAACAAAGCTGCTTTGTAAGAATGTTAAGGTGAGTCATCCTCTGAAGGTATCTATCTCCCAAGTGATGGTTGGATGGCCAACATAGATGAGATGCATAACTCAGATGGGTCAAGATAAATGATACCTCACACTTATCAACCTGATACTTAGTTGTCTGGGAACTCAAAGTATACAGGGATCAAAAAATAGTAGGTGCCAATCCAAGCTACTGCAAGCTCATAAACATTCTTTATTAGCTGCTTCTATTAATTCCTTTGCTTACTAATTGAGAAATATTAGAAGGAGATGGGCTCCTTCGTTTAGTACTGTTGTGCTGTTCACACTGAGAGCAGAGGTTGAGGATCAGGATAGCTGCATTGTAGCTGCATTGTAGCTTCAGCAGCCTTCTCCCCTTCCCTCACCATGAAGAGACCTCGATGTCTTCAGAAGAATGATAAGAAGACTGAAATTAAGGAAAAATCCCTGCAGAATAATGTTGCAAAGGCCCAGATGAACAAATTTTCATACTGTGTTGTTGGGTCTTCTCTATGAGACACACCAGGGAGGGTAGGGTTATATGAAGATGCTGGAGCTTTCCTAGATTTTCAATCCAGACATTTGGCAGCAGCTCAGAGTTGGTCATATTAGAAAAACCTGAGTGCTGTTTGTAGAAACTGGGAGAATTCCCTTGGATTTATTTCTACTTCTGTATTTAAGTTCATCTTTCATTCCAGAGCTATTTTCCCACATAGCAGCAGCTGCTACTGAGAGCCCACAAGGCACCTGGGGAGGTCAAAATGATGGACATTTTAAAGAAACCAGACAACAGTTTCCTTTTATTTTATCTTGTAAACACATTTGCAGTCTAGTTAAAACAACAAAGCAAGACATTTCATACATTCAGTTCCTTAATTGAATGATAGACCAGAGCCTCGGCTGGTGTGATTCTGTATCCTTCCCTTGCAATCAATTTAGTACCATGGGAAATTCACTTCCAAAACCCATTTTTCATAGTGAACACAGGAACTTTTCATGTAGTTTCTGTCAAGGTTTTTACCACTGCTGCTGCTAACATCATACCATTGATGCAGAATGTCCATCTCCTACAATGTCTTTTGCCTTTGGGTGCCCTGCTACTGATCTCACTATGACTGAGGCACACTTTGGCTAGCTTCATTAGTCATGTACCATGAAAAGCTTTCCACTAAAGAAGGCTCAGCCCAATCTTAGGTTTGCCGGGCCACTTGACTGCCATGCAGATGATGTTAATAGTTTTTTATACTAAAACAGTAATTGAAACACTTATAACTTTAATATATATAACTCTTATAATGTATGACACTTATAATATATAACACTTATAATGTCATATAATGGCTTTACAATAACCCCGCTGAGCCAAGCACTTCTTTATTCTTTTAAAGACACCTAATTCACTTTTTAAAGGAGTTAACATGGTTATTTTGCAAGTCTTTCAGTGATACAGTTTTATTCATGAATGTACACATTTCCTTTAAGATGATATATACCTAAACCACAGTGCATGGCCATGAGTCAATAAAGAAGCAATTCTTGTAAGTTTGTATGGATTGATACTGTTCGTTAAAAATAGGCTATGGCAACAGAATTGCATGACAAGATGCTGCCGTCTAAAAACATGAACTACTGTATAACACTGGTATATAACATCGGATCAGTGAGGAAAGTGAAATGGGCTGTGTCTGAACTGAAGTTCATTCAGAATGTCACTGGGTTTTCAATTGTTTTCAATTGACTTCCCCCTTTTTTTTTTACCTCACATGTGCAGTGGGAAGTCGAAGGTTTTTGTGGATCTTTGGAATTTGCACACCTATGCAGAGATAGGAAAGGGAGGGAGGGGATAGGAAAAACCTCACAGTTCTTTTCTCTCCTGCTTTTATGCAACTGTTGGTATCTGCACACAGGTCTTCAGGCAGCTTGAGTGTCATAAGGGTATTTTACACAGTCCAGCCTGGCCGACATCTTAAGGAAAATGCACCTTTTGGTCTAAAAACTAAACTCCAGGGTAACTTCAAAGGTTTCTTGATGGCTGATTTTGCCCGTGCCAGGGCTATATGATTCAAGGGCTACAAGAGAACTAGAAGGAGAAATTAAAAACAAAAAAGAAAAAAAAAAAAAAAGGAAAGAAATAAACAAAAATGGGAGAAACATAATTTGAAGCCTAAAATCATGCCAAGGAGGGCACGTTCTGCAGGCTGATGTAGGACAGAGCAATCAGAGCTCTAGGTACAGTAAGCGGAAAGCGGAGCAGCTGCACTGTGTTTTACTTCTTTGAAACTTCTAACAGGAAGCAGACCTGACGTGAGGCATTGAACCAGTCCTTCAAACGCTGGAAGGCTCTCAGCACTTTGCAAGAGGCACCCACAACTTCTCCTGTGCCCAGCTTACAGAGGGTCCATTCTGCTGCAGCCTCTGCAGATCCTGATTTTCCTCTCTCAGCTTCCCCAGTGCTGGCCCAGAGGAAACAGTCACAGCTTCTGCCAAGCCTACCCCATCTCCAAGGCCAGTATCCCTCCTAATACACATTGGGGGCTTAAATTGCATGACAGAACAAGCACAGGACCCGCTTTGCCATGCAGGGGAGTATTATGAACTCCTATATAATACCGGTTAGACATTAACGATTTCAACTCACACTGCAGCACGTATGCGTTGAGATGTGAAACTCAGGGCAGCAAAGTGGATTTTTAAGCATCCCAAAGGTCAAATTATAAAGGCTGCTTGAAGTTCCATTTGCATGAGCAGAAACCTTGCTGCATGCAAAAACACTCATGCAGACACCCCTACACATGCAGGCTTACATGTAAAAGGAACTCTTTTTTCTTCCCTTTTTCTTCTTGATATGCATGTTGTGGAAAATGTGTGTCTCTGTGGGTCTGGTGACATGCAAATGTTTATGTGGGTGTTAAAAAGAAAATGGAGAAGGTGTGAAGCATATATTCAGAGAGCCAGAAGCCACACACAGGCTTCTATTTATAGCACCTTCGTGGTGAAATAGAGAAAACGAACTGCAGCTTCTATCTGCTGCTCCCAACTGAAGTTTGACAAGAGCAGATAAAACCTTTTAGTGTCTCTTTGTAGTTGTAACTGACAACAAAAAGTGATGAGTTAGCTGTTTCCTTTGCGACCCCCTTAAGCAGGTGAAGAAGTCAACCGCTGCATGAGTGGAACAAGCTGACGCTGCCTCGGTGCCTGAAAGTGAACTTCTTATGCAGAGCCCTGGTCAAAACCCAGAAATAGCTCTTGTTATGAGCACAACTGCCTCCCAGCCTGGATTCCCAGCCCCAGGTGAAGAATTCATGATCCAGACACCTTGGGTTGCATCAGTCTTTCCATTTCTTTCTAGTTACATCTGTTAGAGAGAGAAAAACAGAAAACCAGGGTCCTAGTATCAGAGCTGAGATCAGAGGTTATGGTTCAAACCCACTGATGACTTCTTATGCCAATAATAGAATGACTGCAGTTCTGCTCTCACTTTTTTCTTTGATGGATTCTTCTCAAATGGGATTGACTACAATGTGATCCTGCTGCTGCATAGCATCCCTTCTTTCAGCTTTCATGCCTTTCTTACCTGAGGGCACTAATTCAAGTGTTTTCCTGCTTGAAGCTCATCTATTCAGTGAGTGAGAAGGCATCTCGCTACCCACCTCTTTCCTCCGTGAAGGCTGGTCTTTGCAGTAGCTGTTGCTGGCTACTCTTGACTCTTATGCTAGTATGAGACATACACAGTCTCTTTCTCAGCTCCTCATTCCATGACACCTTCAGATCACAGTTCTCATGCAAATTGTGGATTTCTCCATGAAGAGTTGAGAGCCACCAGTTTTGTTTTCGTTTGGGTGGTAGAGGTGGGTTTGGCACTTGGAAAATGACAGTGCTAGGAGCTCAATACCGAGATCCTGCCTTAGGTCTGCAGTTTGGCCTAGTGATGGTGGAAAAACTAACTTAAATCTGAGCTGGTTTTAATCCCCATTTTTTTTTTTTTTTAATCTTATAAAATGTAAAGAACACAACCAGATAGAAATATTTTGTGACTTGGTGCTTCTTACAGCACACACTTTTCACAGAAATAAAAATCCTCAATTATTAAATAATTATTAAAAAGCCACAAACCTCCGTTTCCATGTTTTAAAATGAAGTATGTTGATATTTTTCTCTAAAAGGCAGTTTTGGTTCAGAATTTGTGTGCGTGTAGTTTCAAAAACCAATGTCTAAAAGCCTGAGAGAAAATACGCACCTGTATTAAACTTGAATGAAATCAATATTTTTTGACTTAATCTTTGAAATCTGTTGCCTCACCAAATATTCTGAATATTTTCATTCAGAGTTGATCTGAGTTGAATTTTTATCAAACATTTTAAAAATTCAAGTGAACCAATAAATTAGTTATTTGCATGGTCCTAAGATAACGAGTGAGTTTTGTCTCTGTCTCATCTGGGAGTGCTGGCAAAGCAGTTAAGTTGAACTTTCATTCTAATGTTTATTTGTTTCATTCATTCCATATAAAAACTACTTTGTTTGAACAAACTGGTCACATGGGCACTGTCTGTTCCTTGACTGGAATAGAACATCTCTCTTAGGGATGATCAACCCTGAGGTCTGTTTTTAGAAACATGTATGTTAAATGAGTTCTTCCATGTCTAATATCATTCCTGGGTTTAGACCAATACCTTTCTCTGTGGGGTAATATCTCAGTGAGAGCACAGTTTTGGCACACTCTCTTCTCAGATTTGGACCTTGCCTCCTGGTGCAAACATTTCTACTAATACATTCACTACTAAGAATTTCTTGCATTTTCTTCGGTGAATGCTCCTTAGTATTCACTTGCATTTGCAAGTTTTCTTCTCTTTCAATAGACCACTTTCATAGGTGTTGATAGGGAGAGATCACAGGGAGTGATAAACATTGCTGAGATGTTATCCTGTCAAGTAATAACTGAAAAAGCACCATCTCTTTGGAAAATTTTTGTTTAATTTGGTCACTTTTAATTCTGTTCTTTTTGTGTTGCTTTCCTGGTGATAAAAATGGAGTAGTGTCCCTTTAGAAACAAACAAGCAAACAAACCAACCAACCAGAACTTACTTTAAAAGCACAGGTTCCACATAAACCCCAGCAGTCAAACCACCCTCTGGTATAGAGGAAACCAGCCAGGTCTTTGCAAAATAAAGGTGGAACACATTCTTCACTCCTGCTTTGCTCACATACCTAGATCAAAAGTCAATGTGAAAAGCTGTCTTTGCACTCACCTACAGGTCAACAAGGGCAAACAAATTAAGTCCCTAAAGCATGTCAAACCACTGCTGTGGGTGTGGGTGTGTCACTGGAGGACACTGATTTGAACTGTGCTTCAGTTACCCAATTGTCTTCTTGGGTAATGTGCTCCACTGCAATGGGATGAGAAGACTTGCTCAAGGTTTTGCCTGCTATGAGACATTGTCCTTGCCCTAGAGAGCTTTCAGCTGAAGGGACAAAGACAGCAAGAGGAGAAAATAATGAAGAAACTAGTGCCAAGTGTAATAAAACAGGCCACTGCTGGAAAAAACACATTTCTCTCTCCTTCTACAGTGCCCATGGTGGTGTTGATGGAGACATGTCTAGTCCTGGGGGTTTTAGGCACATTTCTGTATTTGTTGTTTGAACATAGTTATGAAGTTTTAGATCAGGCACTGTGTAACTGTTGGTTTTAAGCCTAAGGTAAAACACTTCTTGGTGTCCTCAGGACTTTAAACTTGCGTTAGGTGAAACATGTTAAAGCACAGCTAAGCTGCTTCAGCTCACTAGTCAGGGCAAAAACAGAGGGGAGAGAGAGGTCCTTCGGTTTAGCCCCAGGGCAAATTCATGGTGCGGTGGGGTTCAGGGATGAAGGACTGACCTCAGCAAATTCACCTCAGTCAAAATGAAATGCTTTCTCTTTATTATAGTCTTACCTCAGGATAACTCAGGCACCTCAGTCATTCTGAGGTTAAGAAAGAAGCCCAAACCCAGCTTTTTCAAGCAGCAAAGACAAGCCCTAACTGTAGACTTAGCTGAAGGGCTCACTTTTGCTTGGGATGCTTGGTAGATCAGCACTGCCAATTAGTTAAATGCATTACAGTAATAATTGTGGGTGTTCCTTCAGAGCCCACCCATCTTCTCTCTTTTTTATCTTTGTTTTAAATGAGCAAGAATTTAGCCAATATATTGAGGGAGAAGGGAAGGTAGTAGCTCCCAGAAGAAGCTGCCAATAATTAGGAGCACACATTCTAAGGCTACTCGTGCATACTGGTCTCTGAACTGTCTCTATAACAGGAGCAAGAAAATTTCATTGGAAACAACAGTTCTACAGTCTTCAGGTGCAGCATTTGAACTTTTTTATTCCTTTTCTCCAATACAGAAAGCTATCCCACTTCATCCCCCTCCACCTTGTACTAAATTGAACCAAACTTAAGCAAAAAGATGGGGCTGGCAAAGCTCCAGCCGAGTGCAGAGGGTATGTTCAAAAGCAGGAAGCTGTGGCAAAGCTGAGTAGCTGAAAAGCTACTGGAGCTAATATATTGTGGTCATGGGGATAGGCAGCAGCATCTGTGTAGTGATGGGAAAACTCAAAAGTACCTTCAAAACAGGCTTGTAAAATACTGCTGATTTTTGCACTTCGGGTTTTTTTGCTTGAAGCATTTAGAGCACCTTTTGCGTCGATGAGCTGGAGCGTATAGTTTATCCCTATGTACAACATGTGCCTTACAGAAGCCTCATTTGCTGCCCGTGTACTGAAACGCAGAGGTAGGCTTTGAAGGTGAAAGGGATGCGTAGGATTGGGTTCATCTGGCAGCATTTGTGACGGCATCTGAAGCTAAAGCAGGTTGTAAACACTCGCTGGTGAATAGCTGCCTTCCCCCTGTTCTTTCCACGGCAGTGTGAAAAGCCAGGCGCGCACTTGTGGATTGACTAATTCTTTTATGGGGTGGAAAAAAAAGGTACTGGCTGTGAAGCTAATAAAAAACACCAGGTGGTCAAGATATCATGGAAGCCTATTGTTCTAGGAGATTGTTTCATTTATGAATATGGACTGTGATGATGAGAACAGGATGCATAATATTGCCATGTGAGATAGGAAGTGAGGAGATGGGTGGGTGAGGTAAGATGTCCTTTTCCTTCTCTGGCTGCCCTTAGGAGGGAGGAAGGAGTGACTATGTTTTAAATCTGAAGAACCAATGCAAGCTGAGATAAAGGGAGGACTTCCACCAGTACCTTAGTAGCTGCTACCTTAAGATGCCACAGTTCATTAGAGAGCAGCAGCCAGCACACATAGAGGGAGGGACAAGCTCCAGTCCCCATTCTTGAGCTCTCTGCTCTCCTAGATGCCTGTAGGTACCTGGCCTTGTAGCTGTATTGGTTTTGGGTAGGGCCTCAGAGTCTGATTAATGTGTTTCTTGATGCCTGGACTGGGCATAAGGAACCACTTGTGCCTGATGGAGGCACAGATATAACTTCTGTGGTCCTTACTCTACTGAGGGCCGGAAAATGCAGACACATCCAAGACACCACTGACTTGTGGAGCCTGGAGAAACCAACCATGAATTACTGATAACTTGCGTGCTGGTTTTATGTGGTTTTGGAGATTTTCAGCTTTTCAGCCCTGCTCTGAGGTGGAAGAAACTGTGAGAATGTGTCAAGTGGGTTAATGGAGCTGTGTCAAAACCCACTCTCAGGTCATGCTCACTGCTTGCTCATCATCTGGTCTAACCAAGGCCTAACCTGTCTAACCATAAGTGCATAAAAAGAAGGATTTGGTTGAAGGACAGAGGTAGGTGCTCAGACAAATTGACTGCGATGAGTCTGGACCTCCTAGGTCACCTCAGGGCTCAGTGAAAGATGATGCTTTGAGTCTTCTTTGCATCCTAGTGTGGACCCTGTTAGGATGAAAGAGATGTAAATAGAGATGAATGTCACCACCAGCTTCAAGCTGGGGCCTTTCTGGGTGGCTAGGTCCTTTGTGCAATCTACAGCCAGCGAGGTGACCAAGGAGCATTCATTGATGAAGCTGGTATCATCAAGCCTGCTCTTACATCCCAATACAGAAGCCGAACAGAGTGCATGACACATTCTCTGGTGTACGTCTGCTGTGGGATCGCATTCAGAGATCAAATACTCTGCTGTGGGATCACATACTCAGCTCTACTCTCAGAGGGTGAGTAAAAGAGACAAAGAAATGAAGAGCAAAAGCCTTTCTTTTTCCTAGAGAGTATGCTCTGTACCTAGTGTGGTGGAACCAGAGTTAAAGAAAATAATTTATGTTGGCCTGAGCTGTGGTTTGGAAAGAGAAAAGGAGAAAAGAAACAAAACAAAAACACTGGCCCACAAAGAAGAGAAAACAGGAAAGGAAAAGAACAAAACATCCTGTACCCAGCAGCCAGTCAGTCGAGGAGGGAGGGTCCATGTCATCTGCAATTCCTTTGCTGAAGTGGGCGCAGGCAGCCTTCATCAGGTCTGTGCTGCTCAAACCTTTCCTTTCTTTAGCTTTTCAGGTCATCTGATCGTGTGATGTCTCCTGTTTATCCCTGAGCTGGATCAGGGGGACCAAAGGTGGTTTCAGACATTTCCTCCTCTCTCAGTGCCACTTCATGATGAGTGAGAGCATCTGCAGACTGCCATTCCCATCTCCTCTCCTGGGATGGGAATCAGAGAGCCCCACTGAGTGCTGAGAGATGTAAGCTCACCTTGTCCTGCTCCAAGGTGAAGAACAAGCACCAAAATTGATACTGGGGTCATGCAGTCAGCAGTGTACTGTGGATGAACTAACAATGGCCTGAACTGGACCTGGTTCTGAGCTTAGGCTGAGAAACTCGAGACTCTCTGCATTTGACTGTGTGAAAATGCCTCCTGTTTCTTCATCACAACAGCTAACAGAGATTGAAACCAGTGTGGATACCTTGTTGTTGTCTCTGCTCAAGAGTCAGTTTTCAGGGTGGGGTGGCTGGGATGGGTTGTAGGGGGAGGCTCAAACTCATGCTGTTTATTCTGAGGTGAGAAGAGAAGGTGGTGAATCGGATCTGCTAATACAGCATCTTTTGTGAACCTGAAAGACGTGTAAAAACAGTAATTTTGATCAGGGGAAACCTCTCCTTTTATATCATTTACTAAGCCCAGTTAAACACCAGTCAGGTGCCTCTCTCCTGGTCATCGTATGTGTGGTCTTGCTGAAGTATATGTGATTTCCTCCAAACCCTATAAACATCACTTCTCTAATCTGTTCCAGAGTTACTGCCTCCTTCTCCAAGCAGACTGCTTAGGCTCACTGAGCTGCTTTCCTTCTGGAGAGGGTAGAATTAGCTTTTGAGACAGGGGCAGGATGTTTCTAACCTGTGGTCTCATGGCTGGGAGGTTGGATGCACTACTTCTGCCCCATTACAGACAGAAGGGGAGGATGGACACTTCATGTACCAGCAAGAGGTGAAGCCTGAAGGAAGTCTTTAAAAGCTGATACTGATAGCATGGTCCTCGAGGTCAGCTGAACTGCCATGAAAATGCACACAGCTTCTGCTTAGACAGCTTCTCTAAATGATGAAGGCAGCCTATGAGAGCTGATTGGACATTCAGCTTCTCCCATGCATTTTGCCTTGGTTCTCCCTGTAAAAGTATGCCAAAAGAACTTTTTCCCTCTGTTTTTCCTGTTGAAGTTCTCCCTATTGAAAGCTTAGAGACAACATGTTCATTTAAGAACAGATGTAATTTGACGATCTTCCCCATTTCCCAACATCCTGTAAACTTGGAGAATGATTATTTTTTTATAATGATGTATTAGTTATTTAGGTGCTTTAAGAGGTTCTGCCTTCATAAAATATCATTTACCATAACTATTATTACCATAAAATATCATTTACCTAACTCCCTTGTCCTCTCATTTTCACCTCCTGCCATCCCGTACCTTCTCTTTTCCAGCTTGTTTATTTTAGAGTGCAAAGCTACTTAGAATTATTTATTTTTGGATCAGCTACTGATTCACTTAGTGACTAACTCATTTCATCACTCGATGCCTCACTTTACCTATACATTAAGAAGGATTAATAGTACCTGCTTTTCAGGGCTGTTAGCAGTCAAAATTAATTCATGCTTAAAATGTTTATAAAGAGATTTGAGATCCTTGGTTACTGGAGGCTAGGGAGCTGCAAAGTATCTTACTTTTACTTAATGGTGGGGTTTTTTGTGTGTAACTTTGCATTATAAAAGTACAAAAAGCCTTGCAATTAGTTGGAGAGTCTATTATTCCCAGTGCTTAGTTTAAATTCAAGTTCATATACAAGTATTTTGTCTGCATATTTTTTTCCCCTGATGTTTCAATCACATTTAATGTCCTGATCTCCTTTACTGAGAAATGTTGGGTGGTGGGAAATGTGGCAATGAGTATCACAGTGTGGGTAATATGTGCAGTGCTGTTTGGTGCCCTTAAAAAGCCTGATGTACTCTTCTTCAGAGATGACTGCATTTTGTTGTTACTACAGCAAAATATGTAGCCAGAAAGCCAAAAAACTTAGACTGTCACCACATTAGGTACAGTATTGTGCATTGAGTAGAAACATTTTGTTGGCAGTGTAGGAGGTGGCCATGAGTCTGTCAGGAAGAAGCAAAAGGACAGCAAACCAGAAGGCACAAGAGGAGTGTGTCTAAATGAAACCTGAAATCAGTTTGCAATTATTTCACATTTATTGAGTAATCTAATAAATGATAATGCCAGTGACCACATTTGCTACTAGTAGCACATTGCTATGCAAATATTACTTACAGGAGGGGTGTATTTGGACTTGAATGAGTATGTGAGCAGATCATACTGGTTAGGTTGGACGGGGCTTGGAACAACCTTGTCTAGTGGAAGGTGTCCCTACCCATGGCAGGGGATTGGAACTGGAAGAGCTTTAAGGTCCTTTCCTGCCCAAACCATTCTGTGATTCCATGACTATCAATTAGTTTGGTTATGCTAAAAATAGCTGTACTGAATTTAGTAAAGACTTCTTATTCTGTTGCCTCATCTCTTACAAATGACTGATTTGTGTAATGCAGAAAATACAGTTTTGGGGAAAATAACACAGCGAGTGTGGACCACTGGCTCTGCCCTTAGCCCTTTCTGTGGGAATGGTAGGAATTGCTTCCACAGTGGATATTGCCACTTGAGATTCTTCCTCTGATGGGAGAATTGGTGAGCTTTATTATGGCATGCATTCTACATCACAAAACATAGTAGCCAGAATATAGCCCAGAATAAGGCCTCCCTTTGACAATAACTTTATTTTTTGGAGTTAGCCTGTTAGCTGCTGCCCTTTTTTTCCATCTTGGCAGACTGCAATAATTATCCAGATGACATATATAGGGAGGCCACGAATTATTAACAATTAACCCAGCTCTGGAGTCACTGCCAAGTATTTGTTGGTTCGTAAAGGAAGTCTAAGTGAGTAAACCATGCTGAGTGACAATAGCTCTGCTTCCCAGCCAGACTGAACAGCTCGTAATGTAACTCAAATGTTTCCTTTTGCTTATAAAAGAGCAGACAAGGAAAGGGCAAAAAGGACATTTAGAGGAACGCAAGACTGGAAAAACAACCACTGATGTAATGACTTTCTAAACTAAACATAAGGCATGCACTGTGGCAGCCATTGAAGTAATGATTAAAAAGAAAAGCTTTGTCTTCTTAGTTCTGAGCACTGAAAGAAAAAGTGTGAGCAATTCTATGTTGGATGCTTGGAAATATTTTCCTTGCCTGCTAAAGAAGAACACAAAAAGTAGAAAAAATGGATGAGATAGAGAACATAGAACTGTGCATGAGAATGAGAGCACAAAAGGGAGAAGAACAATGGAAATATCATAGACCTCTAGTGACCATCTGCATTGTCCTACGAGGCTCAGATTAAGAAGATGTTCATAATTGTGCAAAGACATGGTAAAAGGTCTGGGTTTTGGAAAGAGCTTAGAAGTTGAATCAATAGGATGGTGAAAGAAGGGTTAATTTACAACTCCATTTCACAGAAGGGTAACTAAAGTATGGACAGATCAAAGCCACTTTGCTGCCTGCCCTTTTCTATATGTCTAATCTGGCCCGTTCACTGACACCACTTCTGACAGCAGAGTTAAGTGGGTGCATTGGTGTTTTCAGGACTGGGACCTATGTGACTTGCCCAAAATCACAGAGGAAGTGTGTAGGAATAATACCCAGATCTCTTGAGTCCCGCATCACTCTCTCAACCACAAAACCATCCTTCCTGTCTCTGCATACAGACAGAGCTGAGAGAAGTGATTTTATGTACACATGCACATATGCAGAGTGTATAGGCGTATAGGCACATTAAGGTGAAAGTTTCATGAGAAATCACATAAATTCAGAGTGATTTTTTTTTGTTTTATAAAGCAACCGTGTTTCTCTTTCTATTTTCTCCCTCAGCTTTCCTCCATTTCAAGCATCACAACAGCAGTTACTTACATGAGGTTTCTGAATGCATTTTATGGAATGAAAGAAAAATCACATGAATCTGAGCTGGAGCAAAGCCATAGAGATTGATTTCATAATGCAAATCATTACAACTTCGGTGCATCTGGTATGAGTCTATGAATTTCTTTGTACATCATGTGAACCTTTTTCTCTGGGAGGGTCTGAAGTAGAAACAATGAGAAATTCATCCTCCTTCTGCCCTGAATGCTCAGGTTCAACACAAATAATGACAAAGCTTGACAAAGTTACCCAGTGGATTTGGCTAGAGCTAGTAGGGAAATTCTGCATTAAACTAGCACAGAGAGCTGGGCTATGTTTTCAAATGTTTTTACTAGAGATTGGTAGGTGACAAGTTCAAAACATGCAAAAGGAATTTATGCCATGTCATTAAGCAGCAGAATTCCTTGCTGCTGTGAATTGCCTGGCTACTAAGAAATTTACACAGAGTAGATAAGAAACTGCACAAATCTGTGACAGAAATGATCATTTAGGGCTGTGGGTTACAACGACACATTGCTGGATCAAGGAATCTCTCAAACACAAGTTCCTTGGGTGAAGGAAAGAAGACTACATTAGTGAATTCCAAGATATTAGAGGTGGTATTTCCAGAAATGCTCAGACTTGGGCTGTCTTTCCACTGTTAGTAAATGCTCATGCCAGTGAAAGTAAAGAGAAGCCAGTGGACAGGATGGGCTGTTCAGTCATCTAAGAGACAGTCAGTGCATTTAAATCTGGTGGGGGAGGCTTACTCTTTCTTCAGTGAATAGATACAGGCACCTCTGGAGGCTGATTCATCCCATCCTAAGGTAGAAGTCCAAGATAAGTGAGGTCAATCACCCACTGTCTCACTTCATGACTTTAATAGAAGCCAATGTAAATAATTGATTTGGGTTGTCTAGGGCAGGATGCAGTTGGAGACTGGAATTTTGGAAGTGTGCATGTGAGGTAGGTGCTTTATCTCGCTTAAGAGGAAGTGGAGACATAGTAAAGACAGTCTGTGGAGCCTATGTTTCATTTTACTCTGCAGCAGACAAATTAGGTCAGCTGCATGCCTCTAGGTTTAAAGATTGCTTGGTGGTGATTACTGTCTGAGCTATCATAGTGGATCTGGCCTCACCTCCAGCAGATACACTGGAGTACCATGCAGATATCACGTCACACGTGTCACACCTGCCAGATGGAAATCTTGGACATATTAGGTCATCTCAGATGATGCCTAAGCAGCTGAATCAAATCCCTGCACTTCATTTACTACAGTGGATTTAAATGTGCTTCAATTCACCTGCACCAGCATGGTGCCTAGTACACTCTGAAGTGCCCTGTGTTATTCCTTTTCTGTTGTTTTTGAGAACCTCTCCAGAAAGGTGTGGGTTTCCCATAGCATTCCCATATCACGTCTACGAAATGAATTGATAGATTGGGTAGCTGGCTTCTAAAATTATAGTGGACATACTGATACAAGCAACTGAATTAATTTACATATAAATGTTTACAAACAGATATGTAAATTTGGGTGGCTCTGTCTGGAGCTGAATCCCATCTTCTAGATGATCAAACTGAAGTAAGATGAGTTCTACAAAAAGTTGTTTTGAATGATTCCACCTTAAGAACAGCAGGAGCAGAACAGTTTCTAGGAGCACTCAGCATCTTCAATAAGGAGCGCTTTCTTTTTTATCTCGTCTCCCCAGAACTTTTTCCTCCAAAAGCCTTGCTTGACAGCAGGTGTAGAGCTCCAGCACCTGAATGAGAGAGGCACTTGTTGACAAAGGGCCCTTCCAGAATTAGTTATAAAAGCCTTATGCCTACAAGTAACAGTTTTTACTTTTAAAAATGAATAACCCGTAGAGTTGGTTTTTTTTGTTTTTTGTTTTTTTTTTTTTTTTTTTTTTTTTACCCCAGAATTTAGTGTTTCATAATAGTGGAAAAAAAGGTTTCTTAAATTTGTAACACAATGAAAAAAACCAGCTGCTACTTTATACCAGCTCTCAGTGCAGTAAAAGGAAAGCAGCTTTTAATAGCTGGATGGCCATTAGTTTGACAGAGCCTCTTCATCACAAACCACAAGTCACTTTTACACATGGAAGCAATTTTGATTTTTCTCAGGAAGAGAAAAATCCCTGCCGCTTCCAAAATCTTTGACAGTTAGGATGGCTTAGCTCAAAGCTTCTCGGTCAGGGCGCATTGACATAGATGGGCACAAGTGGATGAATCTCGCTTTGCCTACACTTCAAGTTGGCTGGATATAGTCCAGCTCTCAAATGGAAGCCAGAAATCATGTTTGAATGGAGCTTTGCCCAAGCTAATAAGAGCTGCTGGAAGCACATGCTGAGAAGTAAGACATTAGTTTGGGCAATGCGTCATTTTCATATAGCTACAAAGCTTCCACACAGGAGTTCCTGATCCTGGGTACCCATGTCCAGGCTAATGCGGGTCTCCAGGAGAAAGAAACATTAAAATAAGCCCAAATTCCACCAAGAATTTCTGCTGATGTGCTGAATGTTGGATCAGGCCCACAGTCAAAAGGGGTTGTTCTTAGAACAATATACAGCTAGGGTTAGGAGAAAACATCATTCTAGAGCTCCCTACCTAGCAGGTTTTGCTTTATAGCTGCTGATTATTTCTATTTACTCTCCAACTGGCTCATAGCACCAGGCTGTAGGAGACTAGCTGGTGAGCAGGGAGGCCTGCCTGTTCTCGATATCACATGTAGACATAATAATGCCATTTGTATGCCACAACATACAAATGAGTGATTAGTTTATCACTCATTTACCGATGAATGATAAACTAATACAAAGCCCTGGAGATTTCTCTTCAAGCATAATCTGAAGGATGCTTCATGGTCTTCCACATGAAACATATTCACCTACAAGATTTTTTCATGCATTGCAAGGTAGGATATAGAATGTTCTATATCCTTGTGCATGTGTGAAGCCTTCACTACTGTAGAAACCAAAGACCAGCTGTGTGAGCAACCCTTCTGAGCTTATCAAATACTCTTACTTCACCTGGTATCCAACCATTTGGACTTTCCAGGTCCTCAAAGTCCTCATGGAAAATGTTTTAAACTGCATGTCACTTTTTAGTAATGAAACTAGTTCAAGGACTGAAGGACAGCATGAAGAATTGCACACATGGGATCTTTTTACTCTCCAAATATTGGTCTAATCAAAACAAAGGCTTAAAAAACAAATGTCCCTTCAAAGGTAATTATGGCCCTGAGGTCACAGTTAAGTAGCAGGACACCAACAGTTAACAGTAAAGAACCCGGTTCTTCCTAAACTGGTGTGAATTGATAGTAAAGCCAGAGACGTCAAATGCATGATGCTGATGCGAAGCCAGCATGAGTGAGAGTAGAATCAAACCTCTGGTGAATTACCATTACTCTGAATTTCTCTGATTTCTGGCAGGTTTATGGCAAGTTCCTTACAATATTTTAACTTAGTGTTTTTGCATGTGTGTGTTTTACGTCCTGTCCATTTGAATGCTGCATAACCACAGCGTGTTCCCCAGGGGCATCCCTCCTACATATACATGAAGTTCTGCTTAATGTTTCACTTGGATTTATTTGAATCTTTTATTATTACAGTACTGAATGAATTCTTGCATTAAAAACACTTGTCCCAGTGATTTCACCAAAAGTTGGAGTTTTTTCTTTTTCAATTACTTCATCACATGGAGCCATTGATGCTGTAGATACAACTCATTGCTGCAGAGATTCTGAAAAGCTACCCGTAAGATGTTTAAGAGTCTAATTAAACACATATAAAACCAAGTGTTGTCAGGTCCTACGTGAACACTCTTTAGCTTGTACAGATTAAATATTTTTGGGAGAAAAAGTCTTTTGAAGCATCTTTTCTGATGGACCAATTTTCTGAATGAAAATGAAGAGAGTTTCTGAAAAATGTAACAAGATGAGAAGATTTAAAGTATTTATAGTGTTCAGCACCTCACAAATCAGAAGTTTTTATATTTTTTTTCCCCAGCTTTTCATAGGGAATATAACTACACTAACTCTCAGGTCAATTTAGGTTATCTTGGAAAGGACTACAAGTCCATAAATTTGATCAATTAAAATAGTTGATAAAATTTAACTAATTTCATTTATTCTGTGTAGGTAAAACCTATGTGTGGATGAGGGATGGAAGTCTTCTGCTGGATCTTTGAATGCTTCTGGGAGTTCCTATGATACCTACTGGCAGTTTTCATCAGTACTGACAAAAATGACAGATCAGGACATCCTTCTGCATGTGAGCGTCATTGTTCCAGCTATGGGACCTTTTTCTCTATCACAGACAACACAAGCTTGTGATTTCTGCACTGCCATGAGACACGTACACATGGCTAACTAGGTAGCGAGCTAATTGTGTCTGAGGTTTGTAAATCAAGTTTGCAAATCAGAAAGGTTTCATTTAGCAAACTGGGTTTCTCTCATGTGTTATTTTATTTTTTTATTACAGGTCTTTTTTAAACTGGGGGAAAATAAAAATATCTAGTTTCATAAGAAAACACAAATTAGTCAATTTTACTGTCAGTGAGGTGGTAATTAAGTAGCCTGATAATTTAAATTAAACTGAGGGATGGGACGAGGGAAGAGGAGAAGTAACTCAAAGATGTTCCCTTCCTACAATATCTGAGGAAAGAGTTTGACAAATCAGTATTCTCATCATCATTACCCCAAAGAGAAAGGCATTGCTCTAAACTCAGCAACAATAATATACATGTAAGTAGTAAGAAACCAGACTAGCATATTTTGTAGTTTTCACTGGCCTAGAAAGTGCAGTATTCTTAACCCAAGCAAAGTACATAAGGAGGGATGCTTTTGCATCACTTTAAACCACCTGCTTTTGTTCACTATTGCAGAGCAAAACTATGGTTTTGCCTCAGTTCGTTGACACTATCACAAAGACAACATCAAGTCGCACTTCAGAGTCCCTGTGTCTTTCCAGGCTGAAGTTTATGTCATGTTGAATGTCCAGATCCTCTCTATAATCAACAGAGTGCAACAAGAACTTCCCCATTATGATTATTCCACC
>JBCJKH010027623.1:12297-22884 GCA_039877255.1 Loriculus beryllinus | reverse complement strand
GTGTATTTAGCCATGGAGTAATAAATCTAAAGTTTAGTACACAGAATAAAAGCTTTCCTAGAACATGCAAGCAAGATGAATACCAATCTTGGCTGCCAAGAAAAGAAACGGCAAATAAAATTTATAATATGATCTGTGGCTCTACGAATGCAGATGTGCACAAGTATTTTCCAAAGAAAAAGCTTCCTCAGCTTTGCTTCCATTAATTATTTTAAGAAGTCACTAGGTAGTGAGCAGTATGTGTGGTAATAAATATCAAATAATTCAGCCCAAAGTTGGTGTTTAGTAGTTTCACTCAATTTTCAGTCTGGATTTCACGAATTCATTTAACTCATCCTTTCCTCTGACCAAGGGAGGGTACTGTCGTATGCCCACTTTCCCTGTGGCGATTGCCTGATGATGAAGAACACCTGAGCTGTTATTAAGGGGTCTCTTTTTTTTGAGCAAATAATTGAGACTCAGACAAGGAATGAAAGCTAAGCATGCTGTTTGAATAAGTTTTAAATAGTTTTTCCTCTTCAGATTGTACCATTTTTACACTTATGATGCCTGACTCTTGTCCTTTATTCCTCTTTAAAGCTTTTTGAATGCAGATTTAAAATGAAACTTCCTTTTTTTTTTTTTTTTGGGAAGCAATTTCAGCTATTGTCCCTATAACTTGCTTACAGGTAATTAAGATGATCTTCAGTCAGCTTTGTTGTAGATACAACATTTCACAGAATCATAGAATATCTTAAATTGGAAGTGACTCATAAGGATCACTGAGTTCCTCCTCCTCCTCACAGGACTGCTTAAAACTAAATCATATGTCTAAGAGCATCATCCAGACATTCTTTGAACTCTTGTAGGCTTGGTGCCATAAACATTTCCCTGGGGAGACTGTTCCAGTACCTCCTTAAGATGAACTGCTGATTCTAACAGTTATTCTGAAGACAAGAAAGTCTATCATTACTATCTTTAAGTTAAACAAGCATAATACTGAGATTTTAGACCAAGAAATCACATCTTAGTGACTAAATTTAAAGTTATAATTAACTGCATATAGATTATTATCAATACCAAAAAGGAGAGAATAAACCATGAAATTTTATTGATCTGACCCATTCAAATTTTTGTTTAAATTCAGGCAAAAGACTTTATCCTACTGCAAAAATCACTTGTATTTTAGTTTCCAGGGATATTTAGTATATTATATGGTTGCGTTGGAGCAGCCTGTTCTAGCCCTTGAAGATTCAATGTAATTCATTCTCCAGTAAACTTTATGCTTCCTCACAAAATTAGCAAATAATCATAGGTCCTTTTGTATATGATTACATTGATTATAATGTTTGAAAGACTGGGGGACCAACATGATGCAAGGGGTCTTCTAGCTAACAGGTCTTAATGCATGCCTTGGCTCTGTCCCATCTGTGTGTCCAGACAAAATATGAGTGTAAATTATTCCCCTTGCTCCCTAATACTCATGCTTTTGTGAAAAGAAAACCTAGATGCGCTGGTCAGAAATTATACTGATGGAACAGTCATGCATAAATGGCATTTTACGGGTCATTTAGGAGGAGACTAGGGGAAAATATGTTCTAATATTACTGGCAACTGCTCCACAGCTGCTAAGAGTTGGTGCAAGTTCACTTGATGTCAGGATGGTATAGTGATAGGGAGGTAAGAGGAAAATACCAGTACAGCAATGCAGTGGAGGGAGAACCTTCTATATAAAACATACGTTGCTGCAGATCTGCCATTAACTGTCTGAGCTAGTTTCCTATATTTTTACTCCTGATATGTGGAAATGCCATAAAAGCTCTTTCGTGTCCCACCAGGTTTCTGAGGATAATTGCACTGAAGCCTCAAAAGACCCATATCCTGTCACAAGCAGTGAAGACAATGAGAACATTGCACAATGTGATACTGACTTTTTAGTAGCATTAACAGTATAATTATTCCAGTGTGTATCCAGAATAATTTAAGTCAATACACTGGAAGATGTTCTTCCAAGCACCACAGGGCAAATTTCACTATCACTGTGTTCTGTATGTTGGTGATTTTTGTTTATCAAAAGTCTGCAAATAATTTGTCCCCATAAAAATAATTTACCCTCAAAGTGTATTGGTCTGGTTTCAGCTGGGATAAAGTTAATTTTCTTCCTAGTAGCTGGTACAGTGCTGTGTTTTGCCTCTAGTCTGAGAATAATGTTAATACACACTGATGTTCTTATTTATTTCTAAGTATCACTTACCTTAATCAAGGACTTTTCAGTCTCTCATGCTCTGCCAGTGAGGAGGGGCACCTGACCCAAACTAGCCAAAGGGGTATTCTATACCACAGCACTGTGATGTTAAATTTAATCTAAAAACAGATACCAGCTAGTGAAACTTGTACTTGTGTATTCAAAGTATTCTTTAAATATATTCTGCTATGTATACCTCTCCTTAATCAGCTGAAGGAGCTGTAAGGAGTAGAGTGAGGAGAAGAAAAAAAAGAAAGAGGGAGGACTGGTTTTTATCACACCTGAAGAAATATTTCAGACACATTTCTAAGGCTGGATTCCCTATGACTACCTTTACACTAATAAATTATAAGTTCTTGGGAATATGCTTGGCCAGCTAAGAATGGAGGAGTTTACACCTATCTACCTCACTCTCCAAGATCACAGTGGCTGCACGTGGCCTGTTGGAAATGATGTGAAGAAATCTACTGTTCCCAAGGACTGCTTTTGAAACTGCCAACTGAGACAAACCCAAAGCAAGTCAGACACTGTTCTATCAATGTGACTGTTGAAGTATAGATAATATATATGTTTGTAATGGAAAGTCCAATAATGTACTGGGTGCTATTTAGTTTGATGGTATAGATCAACAAGGGCATGTAACAAACCATCACTATTTCCTGCTGCATCTCAACTGAAAGATCTGAGATGTATGTAATATCCAGAACACATTCCTTGTCATTCAGCAGTAGGCTGTTTATCTGATCACCATAGAATAGTTAGGCCTGGAAAAGACCTTAAGATATCTAGTTCCAACCCCCCTGCCATGGGCAGGGACACCTCACACTAATAATACACACTAATAATATCACAAAGTTCCTAAATGCAGCATCTATTAGAACTGAAAGATTTAAATTCTGGCTAAAATAAAAAGAAATTTTTATTTTACCTGTTCAGATTTCTCCTTAACCCTCTCCCTCACCCCAAAACCTAATCACCAAAATTAAACAAAATCTGTGTCTGGCTGTAAGCTGTAAATAGAAGTCTGAGCAGGTGTTTTGGCTCTATTTATTGCAATACCAAGCAGAAAGATGGTACTGCACCTTGGAAGCTGAATATTTGGAAGTGTCTGCATCTAGCAAGAACTGGAAAAACAAACAAACAAAACAAAACAAAACGAACAAACAAAACCCTATGGCATTAGACATATGATGCTATCACAATGCTAAGGCTCGTGGAGGACAGCACACCTTAGAAGTGACTGACGAACATTTATCCTGAGCTAAAAAAATACAATTATTACCACAAAGGTAAGATGCAACTGACAATATCACATGAAATATTCAATTGGACACACTGATAACCTTTTTGGTCATCTGAATCTTATTTCCAGTAAGTGCCACAGTTGTCCTACAATTTTGATTAGAGGCTGAAGAACCTCAACTCTACAAATGTGTGAGGAGCACAACAGTCACTGCTTGGCGCTGTTAATAATTAATGACCAAATACCTACAGTGCCACCCACAGGCACTTGATGTTCCTCCTAGTTACAGAGCAGGTTCCCACTTCACATTTCTAACACAAAAGCAGCTGATAAGCAGTCAGGGTTTTTTTTTTCCACTGGCCTAGAACAAACTAGAAACCCTTCCTAAATGTTAAAAGACAAAACAGGAAAAGGAAAAGAAAAAAGGAAAAAAAAAAAAAAAAAAAAAGGAAAAGAAAGAGAAGGAATATTTTCAAGTTCTATCACTGTTTTCAAGTTTAATGCTGACATGCCTGCCTAAAGCTTTCTACTAAACTGGGATGAATAGTCAACATCTGCTCTGAATTATTTATTTATTTTCAATTGCAGAAAATTGGCAGCTTCAATGTCCCTAAGAGAAGGATAATTGTAATTATCTATGATGTTGTGAACTGTTTCAATGGCTCAGCAGTTACTGAGGGCTTGGCTTTTTTTCTCTCCTTACAGCATATATCTTCCAGCATGTGTATGGATGTGGAAAAAATAAACTTTGGAGTTCTTTTTGTAAGTTTTTATGTCATTTTTCCTCTCTATACCACTTTGAATAGGCTTTGCTAATTAGGGGTTTCGGAATGTGCAGTTTAAATACACCACTTATTGTTAGAACAATGAAATGGTTACCTATCCAAAGTCGTTATCCTTCAATATGCTTTGCTTGAAAGGGTTTTGCACCTGTGTAGATCCTCATGGATATCTGGGTGGACCTTCAGGACAGCAAAATACTGGAATGTCTCATATAAAATACCTGAAAAATGTGCAGAGCTAATACTGTACTAAATTCTAATAATCAGTTATATATAATTAATGAATTAGCAAAAATGCTGATTTCTCATTTCTGCCATTTTGCAGGAAGAAAGATGGATCAAATGTAATATCCAAGATGTAATTTTCTCAGAAAGCCATTTCTATTGTTATTCAAAAGAAAAACAAAATTAATAGTGACTCTTTTTTTGGAGCTTGTGACTCCAGCTTATCAAGTCACCAAGAAAGACTTGTAATTCTCATTGCCTGTTTTTAAATGAGAAGTAGACAGATTGAGAAGAGAGCTGCTTGCCCTGGAACTAACAGAAAGAGAAATGAGGAAGATATTGCTTTATATATCAAAGAAAAAAATGCATCAAATGCGAACACAGAAGAAAGTGAGATATGGAATTGTTAAACATCCATGTGTTAAGATAAAACGCATGCATGACTCCTATACAACACCAAGTCCAGAGAATGTATTGATGGGAATTATTAACCCAATAACAGTGACAGCTAAATGTAAGCTCTGATGAGACTGAGGAATTTGAACTAACTTAACATCTGATGGATAAGGAAAATATCAGGCTAGATCTCTACTAATAAACTGAACAGTGCCAGGGATCATTTACCAACATTGAAGCCAATTGGCACAGTCTAGTCACATGCGATTACACTCTCTTAGCCTCCAACACAGCATGGTCAGATCTGTGCTGCCATTTGGGAACAACCCCTGACCTGTACTAACTCCTGAACTGGATCCAGAAATTATCTAGCTAGTCGGGTCTGGCCAAAAACACGGCTATTACAATTCACCAGCAGAGAAAACTGAATTCCAGTGCTAGTTCTAGCTGTAGTTCATTGACTTATTATCTCTTCACATTTGTATTTTTCTAAAATCTTTAGATTGCATTAGGGAGAAAGTTTTATTTTAAAATGTGCAGAAAGTAGTAGTTGGTACATGATACTGGAAATATCATATTCAAAAAAATCTTTAAGCTTGTTATGAAAAAAAAAATCATTATTAAGTTAACAACGTAACAGGAAAATAGACCAAAATACGGCAAGAAGAAGTCAGAGTTACTTGGATAAGTTAGCTTTCCGTAGTAGAAAGATACCCTACAGTTGTTTAAAATATAAACCAAAGCACCAAAAATTATTTCCACAAATGTATGAAATATGTATTCAGAGAACAGGCAAAAAAGCAAACAACAAAATACTGATATTTAGAATAGGAGGAAGAAGATCCTGAGGACTTAAAAATCATTTGACCTTATTTTGATATCCCAAAAGAAACAAAATTGTTAATCTGTTTTTTGTGCAGCTGGTAGATAATAAGGTGCTAAGAAGAGGGCAATATGGATTTGTCAGGATTTGACAAAACATGCCAAACCAAACTGATTTCCTTCTTGACATGTTAACTGGCCAGGTGGATATGTGAGAATCACAAGATATGTTTGCTAGTCTGACATTCTTATAAGTAACAGTCTTGATCAAAAGCAGTTAATGCAGAACAGGTTGGGAAAAAAAAAAACCATACAGCAGAGTTATCACTAGTTTCTGCCCAACCAGGATTCTCTTTCAAATTGGTCTGACATATGGCAGATCTGGGACATGTATTATTTAGTACTTTCATTAAAGACATGGATGACAGAATAGTGAATATAGGTATGAAGACTTAAAGAACTTCAGACTGGGAGTGGTTATAACATTTTAAAGGACAGAAGAGTAACTCAGAGACACTACAGTAAATTAGAGAAATAATCTGAAGTCAAAAAGAAGAAATCCATGAAATGCAACAAGAAGGAATTATACTGAAAAAGGAAAAATAAAAAGATACTAAAAAATTAGAAACCAAAGAAGAGCAATGTAGAAAATGGGGAGTTGCAGTTAAGTATAAACCGAATATGGGTTAAATAAACTTAAACAGGGGAGGTTTAGATTGGATATAAGGAAGAAATTCTTTACTGCTAGAGTGGTGAGGCACTGGAATGGGTTGCCCAAGGAAGTTGTGAGTGCTCCATCTCTGGCTGTGTTCAAGGCCAGGTTGGATGAAGTGATTTGGTGTGGTGGTGTGCCATGGTTTAATGTGAGGTGTCCCTGCTTATGGCAGGGAGATTGGAACTAGGTGATCTTAATGTCCTTTCCAACCCTAACTATTCTATGATTCTATGATTCTATATGTGATGTTATAAAGAAGACAATATTATTCTGAAGTGTATTAATTTCAGTGTTGCATGCAGGACTTTAAAAGGTAGTTATCTAATTCTGCTTGAACTAGTAAGGTCTTTGGTGCAGTTCAAGTTTTTAGACTTTGTATTACTCATTAACAAAGAGGCTGTTAAAACTCTGTAAATTATAAAAGAGATTAACAAAGATAATAAAAGATCACAAAAAGATAAATTGTCAGGAAAGGTTGAAACCCAAATGTTTACTCCAGAAAACAGAAAATTAGAAGATGTAATCTGTATTCAAATCTATTAAACATATACAAGCTCACATAGGCATAAAAAACGCTTCTGAGTCTCAAACAAAAAAATCTAATTTCATCTGTTAATTATTTTTTTTTTAATATATATGTAAATCCAAGAAGGGTTTTTTTCAAGTTTGTGATGAATCAAAAGTTCTTCAGACTGTGCAGCTGTTCATTGAATCTGATGTTACTTGTCAGCTTCACTGTTAGAATCAGCTTTCAGGGTCTTTGGCTTCAGGGCACACTTGCCAAAATTGTCTGCTCCAGGGCTAGGAATCATGACTTCGAGCAACCCCAGGACAGACTTACTATTCATGCACTCTTCAGAGTTACAGCCTTCTTGGCTCACATCATCTTTGGCCCTGGAGCAGACTGTGCTCCCCCTTGATACATACACACCCTCCAAATGCATCTCAGCAGTCTGAAGTCTTGATAACAGGGAAATGAACATAAAAATTGCTATTAAGTTCTCCAATGGTGAAATTAGGTTTATATAACAGTTAATTACTACTTCTTGTGTTCATTTACAAATAACATTTTCCCCTCCTGTGGGAAGAACAGGAAAAGAAACAATCCCAAATGTTATAATCAGCATCTCACAGTACCTGCTGGATAGAATACAATAACGGTGTTAGACTGCCAAATCAAGCCCAGGTGCAGATTTTATAAGTGGGAGGTTGGAAGGAGAAAGGGGAAGCAGTAATCTGATTTTCTCCATGAGTCCTTGCTGAGTGCAGCACAAGTATATGGGGTAAAGTAGATAGTCACTGCTGTGTAACCTTATTATCTATTGGGCATTGCCCCTTCTCACAGCTCTGATTCAATTGTGGAAAAGAAACGCAAAGACATGTGAGGAAAACAAAAACATGACTTCATATCATGGTAGATTGAAATATGCAATGTTTGCTAAATCAAAGGGTGAGAGAAAAGGAAATACCTTGTTTAGGAATATACTTCTCCTGTTTCAAGGACTTAGGCTGGGAAAATTGGGGCTGTTCAGCCTGGAGTCTGGGTGGAGACCTCATAGCAGCCCTCCAGTACCTGAAGGGGGCCTATAGGGCTGCTGGGGAGGACACTTCATTAGGGACTGTAGTGATAGGAGGAGGGGTAAAGGATTAGAACTTAAACAGGGGAAATTTAGATTGGATATAGGGAGGAAGTTCTTTACTGTTAGAGTGGTGAGGCACTGGAATGGGTTGCCCAGGGAAGTTGTGAGTGCTCCATCCCTGGCAGTGTTCAAGGCCAGGTTGGACGAAGCCTTGGGTGCCATGGTTTAGTGTGAGGTGTCCCTGCTTATGGCAGAGGGGCTGGAACTGAATGATCTTAAGGTCCTTTCCAACACAACCCGTTCCATGATTCTGTGTGTTACCCCGGAGCCATGATGTCCTTTCACTGTGTCCCCATCCCAGCTCCACCTGGGCTGAGGGCTGCACTTTGCTGCAGAAAACACCCATTTTGGCTGTGGTGCTGAGCTGTCAATGGGGGAGACCTCGGGGTTCCTCTGATTTTCCACACTCTGACTCTGACTCTTTCCCCTCAGGAGCGCCGAGCTGGTCCAGCAAGTAGACGACGACGACATGATCTACCATGTGGTGAGCCAGACACTCAGCTCCGAGAACAAGCTGCAGGACTTTGTCATCCTGGCATCCCGACGGAAACCCTGCGGCAAGGGGTAACTGCGCCCATCCCTGCTCCCTGCTCCCCTCCGGCCGGGATGCGCCGGCTCACGGGGCCCTTTCCTCCCCAGGGATCCCTACGTGGTGGCCTTTCGGTCGGTGACGCTGCCCACCCACCCCGCCACTGCCAACTTCACACGGGGGGAGACGATCTGCTCGGGGTTCTGCATATGGCCGGAGTCAGAGGAGATGAGCAAGGTGCGATGCTGCTGCCTGCACCCCGTCGGGGATGCTCCCTGCCCTCAGTGTACCCCTGTAACTAACTCTGCTGTGCCTTACAGGTGGCTTACTACAACCAGGCGACACCGGGGTACCTCAACTACGTGACCACCAACGTGGCGGGGCTCTCCTCCGACTTCTGTGCCACGTTTGAAGCCTGTGAGAAGTTCCTGCTGAAGAACAAGGAGGATGACCTGATCGTGCGGCTGCAGAGCCTCTAGAGCCAGGGCACTGATGGATGGATGGATGGATGGATGGATGGATGGATGGACAAAGGGGCACCTCCGTGGTGCGTGGAGATGTGGGATGATGGTGCCTGCACCCTGCCTCCCCAAGCGAGGTCCCAGGTTATGGGGTGGAGGAGCATCACTGCACCGCCTCGTCCATTGCACTGAGCTGTCATCTCTTTTCTCTCTCCTTCTTTTTTGTACGTAGATGTTTTATAAGCTGCTGTACAGGACTTGGTTTTCTAGTTCACTCGGCGCTACTTGAATCTTTACATGATCCAAAGTCTTCCTAAAACAGGGGTTTTCTGACTAATTCTTTATGGGAGGAAACCGGTTCCCTTTGAGGCAGGAAAGGGAGAGGCAGCAGTGATATCCCTCCCTGGTATAGGAGCATCCCACTCCTCCCACGCTGCTCTGCATCCCCTGCTCCCACTGGGATGAAATCCTACCTTAGAGGCTGTGGAAGGAGTGGCAATGAAAGTGAATTGAAAGGAAAAGCATCAGTGCATGTGTTGTGGGTGAATGCCAGCTCACTGTGAACATAGGATGGGGGTCCTGCACCCACAGTGTACCCAAGGGAGGTGCTATCTCCCTGGGTGAGGATGGGGCTGCCCAGGGTTGCCTGCCCCAAGAGCTGCTGCCCAGGACTCAGGGCATCATTTGAAGCAGGGACAGGGAATTCACCTAGTGCTGCATGCAAATGGATTTTGGGGGCTGCCCAGAGGCATTGCAACCATGGCAGGGGCAGCAGAGACTGGTAAAGACCTTGGGGCTGCTCCTCAACCTCATCCCCATCCACTGGTTGCCCCAGCACCTTGAGATGTAAACCCCAAACTGCAACAGGGGCACTGAAAAGGCAAAAGGAAGAGAAAACCAAACCTTGTTTCCACGGGGCTGAGCAAGGCTGCCGAGGACGGGGAGTAAGTGCAGAAACCGAGAGCCTTTAAGGCTTCAACACCCATCCCTAATTGCCTCAAGCACTAATGACCTGAGTGCCTTCAGGGGTGTTTCTTCCCCAGCTGCTTTGCTGGCAGCACAGAAGTCCATAGGGGTAGAGGATGGGTTAAGACCATTGCAAGGATGTGGCTGTCTGCCTGCTTCTCCTTGAGGTGCTCTGGGAAAGCCACTGCATTGCAGCAGAGGTGATGGTGAAGTGCTGCTCACCACTCCCAGCCCAGGGTAAGTCTGCCCTCAGCTATAGACTGCTGAGAGCCCCCTCCCAGGCTGCCCTGGCTCACACACACAGAGGGGTTCTGATGGCATTGAGGTTTCTGGAAGGCTGCCTGCTGGGAGGGAGTGAGCCCTGGAAGCCCTTGGGCATGCAGAGCTTTGGGCACAGCAGGTTTAGTGTGGCCCTGAGGCAGCAGCCGTGCTCTGTGGCCTCATTCGGCCAAACTTAAACCTGGGTTAAAACTTAAAGAGGAGGCTTAGGCTGGATACAAGGCAGAAGTTCTGCCCAGAGAAGCTGTGGCTGCCCCATCCCTGGCAGTGTTCAAGGCCAGGTTGGACACAGGGGCTTGGAGCAA
>JBCJKH010027620.1:0-25075 GCA_039877255.1 Loriculus beryllinus | reverse complement strand
GACAGCCACCATGGGGGCAGCTGAGGAGGTTATTCCTTGGCTACAAAGCTTCCTTACACACTGAAAGCAGAGAAACTCATTTAGAGCATGCATTCAAAGTAGCATCAGTGCAAAATAAAGTGCAAAAATATATCACTTCCCTATATGGACAGTTACTCAAAAATGCATTTGCGTAAACTTGACATCTTTTGAATTAGGATCAAGACAGGGGAGCTAATAGAACTTGAAATCTTTTGATAATTCACAAGGACTTTCTTGTGTCTCATCGTGTTGTTAGTTACAGACCAGTTGGTAAACACCAACTGTCTACAATGGTAAACACCAACTGTCTACAGTGGTAAACACCATTAGGAGTGCAATACTATGCAAATACATGAAGAAATCTGTTGAGAAATAAACTACAGCAAATAAAAAAAGCAGACAGTCCTGCTGTCCTTTCATCATCCACATAAAACAGCAAAAACAATAAGTAGCAGCTGACCAATTATTATTTTTAAATGTGCTTTTCTGTTACAGTAATTGGACATCTGTAGGAACATGGATGTGAAAGGTTTTTGAGAGGTGTCTTAAGCTAACAACAACCTTTTAAAAGAGGCAGAGTTTGAGTAGATAAAGCAAAAAACCAAAAGTGAGAACCTTTCCTGCCACATTTCTTTAAGCAGTAATGACTGACAGTATGAGTAATCACAGCTGGGCTTATGTGCTTCTGCTGGCTGAAATACACTCAATATGATTTGAAATTTCTCTGGATATTGGAGGTCTGTTGTTATCTACCGCAGTTGCTGGTACCCAGCACAGTACAAAACAAATTGCCCCTCCTCTGGCTCTGGGACATGATGGAAAAAATGGGAAACATAATGACTGGGAAGCAGCAACTAGAGAACAGAGCTTTTCAAAGGCACTGTGGCTTCCTAGGTTTTGTGCTGTCTGCATTAGCATTAAACGTCCTCTTTGCTTGTCAAACTGCCTCATGCAATCAAAACACAATTTTCTCTCAACAAGCTTACAATTGAAATACATTTAAGTTAGTTGGAGGCTATTTGCACTGTGATAATATTCCTCACTATGAGGCATTATGCTAGAACATCGTCCTCACTCTCATTTGCTTTTCTTGATCCCAAACACCATTTGCACTTTTTGTTCTCCCAGCAAAAAGTACCCACAAATCCTTTCCTCCCTGATCCCAAAACACGTCTTTACCAGTGTTTCAAACCCCCAGCAACAAAGGATGCCACGTCAGTAGGAATAAAGGCACTTGAAGCTCAGCCTTGTCACACCAGCAGTGAGATAGCCTGTTCTTCATGGGGGAAAAGCAGCAGGAGGCTGGAAAGCAAAGCATTACCCTGGAGGGTTTATTCTCCAGCAAGAAGTAGCTACATCTCAAATTTGTTTTTAGTGAGTAAACACGGCTGTCCCTGACTAGTGAATGTTGCTGCTTTGTGTGAACAAGCCCAGGGCACTCTGAGAAGAGGCTGACCTCTCCTTACTCATATCCTGCCTCCCCACCTCCATGCCTTTTCTGGACTGTTTTTCAAACCTTTTAAAGGTTTCTTTCTCTAATTCAGGCTGAATTCTCATGAGTGAAAGAAGGACTTCTCCATGGGAACAGCTGTTGGAAAACAAGCCACTGAACAAAGCTAACCTTTACAACCAAGTCAAGTGATGCTTGAATTATTACAAATACTACCCAGGATACAATAGGGCAGAATTCATCTGCCCTTTCGTTACCATGAAGCAAACCCCCAGGAATGCTTCACAGGAGCTCCTCTCTCTGCTTAAACCCTTTTTTGCAATCCCCTGGCCAGGCTGTTGACAGCAATTCTCAGCAAGCACTGGAAAACTTCCCTCTTGTAGGGGAATTTTTTTCAGTCCTCTCAAGGATGGCCCAACCCTGAAATACTAGAGAGAGAGTCAGGCTTTTTGAAAAAACAGCCTTTAAATCATATTCTTTTGAGCAAAGACCTGAAAGTCAGGGTGGCAGGGGTCTGTCTACTCCAGATGATGCCACTGCCTTCCCACTGCAGGTACAAAATAACTTTGCCTTCCCATCTTGCTACCTGGAAAAGGGAGGATAATACTTATCTTGGCAAGAAATCCCTGGATAAGGGGTGCAAGTGCAGCATTACAACTGTAAGCACAGTTGCTGCTGGACTGCTTTTACTAGCTTTTTATTTATTTTTTAATCTTGGGAGGAGTTAGATCAGTATCCATCTGAACCACCCGATCCATTTTTACTCAAGAGTTTTCTCGTGATTCTCTCATGCTGTGCAGGATTGAGCCATGAAACAAAATCTGGATCCTGGCCATACACCAGTCAAAAAAAGAGGTTCAACAAAATTTGAAGTACTGTCACTTGCAGGTCCTAGATAAACAGACGTGCTTGTCAGGGAAGTCATTATATATTAGTAAGTTCATTTATAGACTGTAGAAAATTTCCTTCTCTTAGGCTGTAGCAAATCAAATTAGGGTGCCATGGTTGATGGGATTACATAGAAAAGAGGGCACTTTGTCCAAAAGCACAGAAAACAGTCATCAATGGTAATTTAACTGGATTGTCTAAGATTATATTCTTTCTGCCTTTGCAGAGAAGGAAAAATAAAAACAGTGAAAATTTACAGGCATGTCTGCATTAAATTCCCTGAGTTTGGGCATAGCACTGCCCTTTCCACCTATTTCCAAGCTTTATTTGAGGATTGCTGGTTGTGACCGTGCTTAAAATGAATGTAAGTGAAGATGTCAGCTTATATGAGAAGAAAATAAGATCCACTTTTGCAATTTAACCTAAATAAAAAATTGATGCAACTTCAACTAATTTTTAAAGACATCTGCCTTTCAGCACTGCTTCAGTGATTCTGACATTTCAGATGGTTTCAGATAGATTCAGACATTTCTGAGCTCTCAGATGTGATTTTTCTCAGCTATATATAGGACCGATGATTTGTTCTACACTGAACACTCTTGCTAATGTGTCTCAATTTCTAAGTAACACAAATAATATAGTTCATTGCTAAGAAACATAAGAACTGCATAAGGAGCTCAAATTCCTAAGGGAAAGAGACTGAAAGAAAAAATGCTCCCAAGAGGAAATCTTTTGCTTTTAACTCTGTACCTAACCCAACGCCTGTTGAGGTCACTTTCTCTTATAAACAGCAGTGCCCCCTTAATCCATACTGTTATTGAAGGAACTACCTGGACAGTAATCCAAACTCAGAAAGTTAATATTAGTGGCAATTGGAAGATTACAACATTCAGAGAGAGGACTCAGTAAAATCCCTCCCTCTAAAATATCTATCAGAGCAGAGAAACATGTATAAAGTCAAGAAGATGCTGTTCAGAACATGTTACTAAAGCGGTGCCAGATCACAAACTGATCTAAACATACAGTCCATCACTGTAGGTGAGGTTCATTGCTGAGGTACTCAAGGACACACTGCTGCTGCTACTTCATCACATATTTTCATTTTTCACACCTATTCTCACCACTTCTTCCAGTCAGGATCACACGTCCTTCCCTTAGCTACCAGCAAGCTCTGGGAAGTGTTTGATGCAAACAAAAATAAACTACCGAACCTTAAAGACTCCAGCTTTTGACAGCAAGTGCTCTGTAGATCAGTAGCAGTCAGTAGACTATATTTTGAGAGAAAAAGCACTGGACTCAGCCAAATCATTGTTGGTTTAAATGAGCTAAGTAATGCTTTTCTTTCAGAGCTAAGATCTATATTTTTAGCATGCTGCAAAAGTTGCAGTGTGCTGTCTGTACTGGATGTAACTGAGATACCGGTTGCTCTTGCCAGGACACTCTGGCGTGTGCTGAGCTACTACAGAGCCTGGGGATGCTACTACTGGCACATAAAACAGACCCTGTGATTGTTGGCCATACTGCGTGTATCATCAAAAACCTGAGCCTTTCCAAAAACAGACAGGTAGGTGCCCAGTATTTTTCACTGAACTATACCATGGGAGGTTGCTAATATGGTTATATCAAATCAGAATTACCCACAGAAAGATAATATAATGAAACATGCACAGGGATACTCTACACAAAATTGTGTGAATAGAAGGACCTCATGCACCATAGTGAAAGGAGGGTTTATTCATATTTTTTCAATGCAATACAGAAAGTGCTAATGAAAATAAGAAATACCTGATTTTTTTTTTCTTGTGACTGGTTACCTAATTTGAATGACTGCATCATAGGTATAAAACATACTTCTAGCAAAGGCATTTCATATTCATTAAAAGGAGCCATCGAGGAAAACTGGGGTTTGTTATAGACTGAATCCTTGTTTCCTAACTCTCACTCTTCATCAGCCCTTGGTTATCCACTTATTGTGTTCAAACACTGATGTAATTTCAATCCCAGTTTGTTAAATATAACCCCAGTTATTGACGTACATTTTGCTTGTTTGGCAAGATACTCCTTGTGCTAAGACGCTATAATGATCTCTGTTGCTGATTCTGCTTCTAATGAAATTTTCTAATTAAATTTATAGAGGCACTTCCTTTCTCCTTGCCTTTTAAGAGTACCTTGATCGAACAGTGCCACAAGTAACAATCAGTACTGGGAGGGGGGGGGGGGAAGGAAGGGGGGAATCCCACCCAAATCCTTGTCTCTGCTTTGCCCTACTTTCTGGTACACTTTTTTTTACATTCTTCTTTTTTCCTTTGTTCATGACCTACTTACCAGTAGTCCCAAAGATTTAAGCTAACCGAAAGAAAAACTATTTCCAATTTTTTTTTTCACTTTTAGTAATGTAAAAATTATATGAAATTTTGATAGTTAAATTTTGAAATCTGTTTTTGCAGGGAAATAGATTCTCTCAAACTGAAAGCTCAATTCTTTCACATTTTGCCTTAAAATAATTACTGTATTTGTCACATATTCTGTTACCAACAGGGAACTTCATAACACTTTATCACATACAGAGTATCTAGCTCTCAATGCACAAGTGAACCCACAGACATGAGTGGGAATGCCAGGTTTCCAGGGTCAATTCTAAGGAACCATCACTCAAACACGTTAAGAAGAGCCCTTGGCACGAGAGGAAAAAAAAGTGGTGTTTTTATGCCAGCAGGACACTAAGAGAGTGGGGGAGTTTGAAAGGCAAGTCTTGAATCCAGCTACAACCTCTAAGCAACAAGTTGAAAAACTGCAACATAAAACGAGCCCACACACGCAAAAGAGATACTCCCTTTTGTTGATAAATACCTGAGCTCCCTCTTGAAGTTGTGAGCAGCTTCCATTTTCAGGACCTCCCAGAGAGCTGACAACTTTGTGATTCAGCTTCAATAGCAGCCAGTCACCTCCAGGTGACTCATTGAGGACTCATTCTTAAATGCTTTTAATCCAGGTCAGCACAGGCTAAGTCTCCTATCTGTTTTCAAATCGGTCTCTAAAACACATATCCAAGTACAGAGACATGCTGTCCAATACTTTTGGCAGATAGAAGATTCAACCTAAAACATAAGGGATACACAGAACAGAACTCAAATTTCCTAGTGAGAGGTCACCTCATATTTCTGCAGATCAGAGCATTTCAACACCAGAAAGCCTTCAAAGCCCTGGAGGCAAATAAGAGAAACTGAAAAAACTTCCACACTTCCCAGTGCTTTGCCCTGCAGCATTTAGCTTACTCGCTTCTGTAGCAACACTTGAGCAAATGACAGCTTAATACTAACATAACTGCCTGGCACAGCAGCAATAGGTCAGGAAATTCTCTGAGCTCAGAGTGATCTGCATTCAGCCTGCATGACTTGTGCAGATGCACAGCATTTGGCTTCCCAGGACCTTAATGCTGATCAGGTCCCCTGGGAACAACTGTAGTTCCTCTACAACCCACAGGTTATAAGGGAGTGGGGGGGCAAAGGTGGCGCAAAGCTAATGCAGAGAAAAAAACACATGGCTCTTTAGCTTGATCCCCAAGGCTTTGGCTGTGTGAAGGATCTGCTAAGGTATGAGTGTAGCCAGTCAGGACAGTGTTTGTATGAAGCTGGATCCCTCTGTGATTATCCAGTGGCATACTGAATTTCACTCTGGAAAAGTGACTTGACAGTCCTGGGGTAACAGTTGAGTTTCACGATCTTAAAGGTCTTTTCCAACCTAGCTGATTCTGTGAGAACATCCCACTGACAGAGCAAGCCCTGGGAAACACCTAAAATCAGGTGATCTCTGAATCCAGGGTGTTTGTCACCCTGTTGTGGTAGATCTGGAAGGAAACATTTCCATTTTTGATGTTTCAGCCCTCAGTATTGCTAAGAGCTACTTAGTACTTCTGAAGTCCTCAGTCACCACTAAACATAATGGAAATGTTGAACATTAATCTCTTTTTTTGTTGCAGAGAATTGTTGAGAGCCCATGTGTTGAAGGTCTCCTCCAGACCATGCTTTCTACCAATACTGAAGAAGACTCTCTTCATTATGTGACATCTTGCCTTGCTGAGCTAGCAAAGCAAGGTAGGGAAGCAGCCCTACCATAAATGGCTTAATCTGAGGAGTGTACATACCCTTTATTAATACTAATAAGAGATGAGGCATAGGTGAATGTACAGCTCAGGTCTTTCCCTTTAAACTCACTGGGGGTTTTGCCATAAGCTTCAGGAGCAGCAGGATCCAACTCACTGGCAGGACACATGGGCTCTGGTAGTTGCATCTTCTTCTGTTGAATTGCTTATTTATTTATTTTATTTTATTTTTTTTTTTAAGCAAAATTCTTTGTGCTGACCTTCTTTGCTGTACGTGGCCTGTCTGGTTTATTTGTAATGTAGCCCAGTTTCTGGCTGAATTAATTTCACAATAGCAAAAAACAATATAAAAGACTAAAATACAAAGTGGCTCAATTTTTTGCACACAGATTTTATTTCCACCCATGGAAGGTACAGCACTCCTCATGGCGACAGGGTCAGTGTTAATTTTCCCAGCCTATGCCAGCACTGGATATTGTCTGTCAGACATTTCCTCTTGTATCTGATATAACTGCCATGCAACTGGCAACATGTCACATTTAATTCTTCAAGAGGCGGACAGACTAAGCCCACTAGGCAAAAGTGTATCTTGTACGCGAAGTGATCCATTCTTCCAGAACACAAACCCAACAAAATAAAAGTCCACCAGGCTTTCTGTGAATCAAATACATTACCCTGCCTTACTGAAACCATAGCTTCAGGACATGGACCCTTTCTTTACAACCTAAACATACTTACTGTACAAGTTCAGCACTTGCTTCACTTCTGTAGCTGCATGAAGGATTTCCTATTGAGGCAGTATGGTTTCTGGCAGACCTCTCCTCTTCATTTCTTCAACACTGGAGTTTCTGTTTATAGCCTACTCTCTCATCTTTCTGTCTTCCAGGAGCCACATTACACATGGTCCAGTGGATGGATGAACCCTTGACAAAGTGCTTGGTGAGACTGGCTGGCCAACTGGAACATATTGAGCCATCTTTTCAAGCTGCATCTATCATCCAGCACATGATAGGTCATGGTAACTGTCACATAGCATTAACTGTGCTTTCAGAGATTGATGGCTGGATGGAGTGAAATGAGCATTTTCCCAAAGAAACAAAAAAACCCTGTTAGGCATCAGACAACCCTTAACATTCCCATAGCATCCTCCATGTGGTCTCTACAAAAACCACCTACGGTCACCCTTGAAAGAGACATACACCAGGGCTGAAGTGCATGAGAAAGCCCAGGGATGAAAATGGGCCATAGATACAGACCTGATCCAGGTGCTGGCTGACGTCTTCAAACAGTATCATGCTGCAGGGCTAGTCTGTAGCCACTTCTGAGATCCTTAAAAAAAATTTCAGTAGGAAAGTGGGAGAGCATAAAATACCCCTTACCAAAGGAATACATTGTATGTTTCTGTTTCACCCTCCTTCTCAGTACATAGAATGTGATGGCATTCTCCACAGATAAGAGCAGAGATTGCTAGAGACAATTACAATGGGACGGTTGTGTTCCAAAATTTTAGATCAACCCTGCTTTCTGACCAACAAGAGGAAAACATCTTACTGAACCAAATACTGCTGTTGTAATTCTAGACTAGATTAGCAGGAGCAGTGAAGTGGCTTTTAAGAATGCAGCCTGTATTTTTTTAAGTTGCAGTGAGAGAATGAAAACAATGTTATTTTTACCTGCAGAAAACAAAAGGCTTTATGCTTAATATACTTGTCCCACACAGCTGAGATCCTTTAAGACATGCACGAAAAAGATGTTTGGATTTTTGCCACAATATCTAGAAAAACATAGTTAGATTTTAATCCTTGGATGTGAGAGAAACTGAAGTCCATAATGAGTCTCCAATAAGGGAAACCACAAACCTGCTTCAATTCTACCAGAGGATTTGCAACAGAGCAGACTCTCAAGTATTGAATAGAGTCCAATAGCATAATCGTTCCTGGGTGGGTTCACGGCAGGCTGATCAGCCTGTAAATCAGCACTTACCTCACACGAGGACCAGCTGCCCACTCAGTGTTTTATTTACCTGAAGTATCAGCAGTACCTTTACAGGCTGTACTACACGGAAGGAATCTGCTAATCTTTGCAGTAACATTGGTTGTAGCTGGGTAGATGGGTCATTAACAATCTTAAATGATTACAAAAATCAGTTTTTGAAGTGTTTTAAAGGCTCCTGTTAATTCTCCCATTTATGCAGAAAAAATAATGCTTTTGTTGAAGAGGCAGATCAGAGATATTCAGGCCTACCTCAGGAATTTTCTTACCCATCGAGAGATCCGCTTTCAGCAGCTGGGCATCTCCACATTCTGCAGACTGCGAGAAGGTATGTCCTTCCTGCTGGGCTGAGCACCTAGAGCGCTGCCAGGCACTGCCTGCTCCTCTCAGTGGCGAACAAGCACTGCTCTGTCACAGAAATGACAGTGCCTGGCAGCTTCCTTTGGGGACTACTCTGCTCACTGCAGCAAACAGAATAATCTCCAAGGTAGCTGTTACTTTACCTGGTTTTTAAGTTACTAAGAGTATCTTATAAGGGCAGGGAATTTTTTTTTGTTTAACAGGTACAGCTGTTTTTATGCAATATAAGAATGGTTAGCATTGGATGCAACTTAAAAGCTTTTCAAATACAAATTTAATTTATTCTGATAAAGCTCACAAACAAGGAAACTGTGATTAACTGCTGTTAAAGCTGGGAAGTCTCATGTATTTTTCGTACTTGACATTCTGCTCCTTGAGGTTTTCTCCCATTTTTTGGTGATTTTTTTTTTTTTTGTTGTTTGGATAGAAGTTGAGTACAGATGAGTTACAGCACCATAATAAAGGCATATCTCTCTACATATTTAGATCCAGAGTTAAGACCCTGCTATGTTTTGGTATGCATCTATTGTATAAGGCTGAATTTGGCAACTGAGCTTTAGACATCTGGATTAGGAGAATTAAGCAGCAAACAATCTTGAGTAAGGCTGAAATCTAGATTTGCATCTGCTTTGTGTGGTAGAAGGATATTGTTTTGTCTTATTCATACTCCACTGTAATAAGAACTATCAGCTGTGTCTAACCTAAAATAGAAGTTTTCTAAGCATCTGCATTAAAATACAGGGGGAAATGGCAGTTTGCCTAACACTTGTTTTTTTCTCTTCAGATCCAGAATTTTTGTTAGAATTCAGAGAAAGCCAAATGGCCAAACTCCTTGAGCAACTCCGCCAACAAACAGAAGAAACTCAAGAGCTCCTTAGGGCAGCTATTTGCCATGAAGATAGTTAACATTTAAGCCAGATAGCTTATGAGAACTTACCAAAGCCTTCAAAACTTTCAGAGACGACAACGCTTTTCATTGCTTCTTGTAGTTTGAGGTTTCCTGCTACTTGCAATTTCATCATACAAAGAGATGTTCTGATAGCAAAATCCCAAGCAGGTCAAAGGACAATCCCTTGTACACTATGTCTGGCTGCTGAAGTATGCTTGAAGACTACGGCTACGTTCCTTCCAAAGGGTTTGGAAAACACACATTATGCTTGGGTAATCTTCCATGGTTTATTTTTTGTTTCCTCACCCCTATCTCCAAAACAACAGTGCTGATTCATGAGGTTTTATTAACGTATCAGGTGGATTCTTCCAAGAGGCATCTCTCAAGTACACAGGTTACTCTGCATTCATCTTTTTTTCTGTTCCATGTCCTTTATGTCATAGCACACTCCAAGGTCTTGACTTTAGAAAATAATTGAGTTAACATAAAATACAAAGGTAGCAAACTATTAACAGGTTACTACAGAGAGTAACTGCTGAAGGACAACTCAGAAATGAAAGAAATTTATAAGAAACAAGAACAGGGCAAGCCTTAGGGCTGATCTTTATTTACATTGTAGGCACTAAACTCCAGAAGACCAAAGGCACACTGAGGTAGGTCAATGTTGCATAAAGCATGCTAAGAATATAGCAGCTACCATTGATTTGGGTGAGATGTGTTTGAATACAGAAATCTGTGTTCTGCAAATGGTAAATTATTTCCAAAGGTACTTGCAACCAGGCAAAGGTGAACATATTTGGTAAAATTAGAAATTGGTCTCATATATTCTATCTTTCATCAATACCCTTTTTTTAAAATACAAAAGTCCTCCTGGAGCTTCATGTTGAACTGGCTGGAATACTGAAATTTTGGGACCACTCTTACCGCAAACATCTGCTTCCAGATAGCATTTTCTTATTAAAACATTTCAGAAGAGTTTTCTGACTGTTGTGGTTTAACCCCAGCAGCCACTTGCTCGCTCTCCGCCAGTGGAATAGGGGAGAGAATCAGAAGGGCAAAAGTGAGAAAACTCACAGGTTGAGATAAAGACAATTTCATGAGTAAAGCAAAACCTGTGCCATGTAAGCAAAGCAAAACAAGGAAGTCATTCACTACTTCTCATGGGCAGGTTGGTATTCAGGCATTCCCAGAACAGCAGGGCTCCATCACACAAAACGGTTACTTTGGAAGACAAACTCCAACACTCTGAAGATTCTCTTCTCTTTCTTCTTCTTCCCGCAGCTTTATGTGCTGAGCATAACATCATATGGTATGGAATATCCCTTGGGTCAGTTGGGGCCAGCTGTGTCCCTTCTCAACTTCTCATGCGTCACCAGCCTCCTTGCTGGTAGGCCGGGTGAGGTGAGAGGCAGAAAAGGACTTGAGGCTGTGTAAGCACTGCTCAGCAATAACAAAAACATCCCTGTCTTAGCAGCAGTGTTTCCAGCACAAAACTAGAAACCAGCCTTATAGGAGCTACTATGAAGAAAATCAACTGTACCCTGGCCAAAATCAGCATAATGATCTTTCGAAGTACTTCTGACCATGGTAAAACTTTTACGTGCATGTAGAGCTTTAGAGCATATGCTACTGGCTACATGAAATAAAACTTGGTATAAAAGTGAGACTAGAAATAATAAAATATAATTCTATCAACTAAGTGTTAAACATTGTATTTAGTGTGGCCCAAATTGCTAAATTTAGTTTGATGCTTGGGGGAGGCACTTCTGTCAATTAGCCCTTTTAATAACTGCAAGTTTTCTCCAATAGTACTGGGTTTTGGTTGGGTTTTTTGCTGGTTTGGTTTTCGGTTTTGTTTCTCTTTTTTTTTTTGGGGGGGGGGGGTTGTTTGGTTTTTTGGTTTGTTTGTTTTTTGTTTTTTTTTTAACCACAACCAAAACCACATTTGCAAGCTTCTCTGCAGTGCAGTAACAAGACCTGGGAAGGAGCGGGCAGACTTCAGAGAAAGCAGTATGGTGTTTTCAGTATTCATGTGTGACAGGAATTTTGTTTTGAAATCTCATGTGAAAGACCCATGTGCTCAGCTGTGGGCAGCTAGGCTTGTTAAAACAGAGGACTACAGAGTGCCGAATGACACAGCTAGGAATTAAATCAGAAAACTTCAACCTTAAGATAATTTTCCAAAACAAAAATCAGTGCAATCTGTCCTGTATCTGTATTCTTAAGTATTTAACTGCAAACTTTATTTCAAGGTCTTGGCAAGAAAGAAAATAATGAAACATTCCTCATCAGAATGAGGAGATAAGAGACATGTGAAACAAGCACTCAGTAGCTGTGATGTATTGAATGTCATCCCTGCAAGCATTTATGTTGCACTGTTAAGAAGAGAGCAAGGGGCCAAGTCTTTCCAAAGCACACAGCCTAACTGCTGTGATAGGATGCTGCTCCTTACCTCACAATAGCTGTCTGGACCTCCACAATTGCTAGTTCTACTAGAATTGCTAGTTCTAGTCACTGACTAATTGAGTGTTACCTGTGATAGTACCAACAACAAAAAACATTTGGAATAACAGGCGAAGGAGCTAGCCATCATTTGATACCATGTTTTATTCCCCAAGGACAACCTTCAACAGGAAAGAAACTATTTTTCACTATGTTGAAAGAATGGGCTTTAACCAAAGACTTAAAATTTCAGTCATTTTAATTTTCTTATTGTTTTGGGTTTTTTTTTTGATTCCTACAATTAGCTCTACTCCAAATTCCCTAGCTTTTACTTTGTATGTCAGGCCCTTGAAAAGGACGAAATTCTTCCTCTTATGTGAAGCAAATCTGGAATGAATATATTTTACTGCAGTCCTGTTCATAAAAGTGAAGTCTCACAAAAACTAGATCCACATAATTTATACCTAAGCCTAAACACATTCAAGATCAACATAATTTAAACCTGAGTCTCAGTGAATCCTCAGACTTAAAATTGACCCTAAATCTTACTATTTCTCTGCTGTTTCTAGCTGCAAGTGAGTCTGTACTGATTTTCTTGTAAGAGATTAGAGGAAATCTGAAAAGTTTTAAGCTGATCAGGAGTAGCAGGAAGAGTTCTCCATCACAGATTGACTCCTGCTCCAACTATGCAAGAAAATGAACATATAAATAGAATTAGTTCAAACAAATTTTATTTGGTACTTACATGCTATATATAAGTTTGAAGAAAACTACATATTTTGGACACTTCAAAATATTGTGGCTATGTACATGTAAAACTAAAGAAAGCAAGAAAGGAGCCCAGTTTGTTTTACCGTGTCACAAGCTATTATTGAAAGCATTCTGACTGGCTGTTTTTTCCCTTCCACATACATTCTGGCAGATGAAGTCTCTTTAATTGCATTTCCATTGCTTTTATCTCATCTCCTGTATAAAAGAACATTTGCCAACAGCAGAAAGTAAATTCTTCAAAAATTCTTCAGCTTTTGTCTCAGTGGATTTCCTCTGCTAACACAGACTTTCTGCACAGCTTCCTAGAGGCCAAGATCAGTGCTCACTAAAGGCAAGTGCAGGAATCTTAATGAGACATTCTCTGGGAGCATGAACTGAGACCCAATAAACCTCCATTTCCCCTAGCCAAGGATCTCCTCACTGACTTCAGCTAGCAGCATGTCAAGCCCTACTTGGTGCTTCACACTCAAATAGCTAGATTGAACTCTACCTACTATCTGTAGCAGTGTGGGTTATGAAAGCACAAGAATGCGCAAGACTTAACAGTTCTGCCCAATAGCAACCAAAAGCAAGGGGTGGAATGATAAGAGTAGAAATCAGCATCAAATTAAAGAGAGAGCAACCTGCACTGCTGCTCTTATCACTCAAACTGCACTACTTTATAAAATCACATGACAAGAAGCACAATAACCATTGTCCATCTGCTCTGAAATGAGCAAAACCACAAATACCCTGAAACAAACCTGCTTCATTATCCAAAAATCAAACATTTCAGGTTTCCCACAGGCTTCAGTAGTCTGATAAGGCAAAGAGGAAAAGTCTTCTACCATTAGGACCAGCAGCAATTTGCAGGACTCAGAACAAGGTATTTCCTTGTGTTTGCACCTATGCATATGCATCTTTTATAGTATTGAGAACATGGATGTAACTAAAAAAATCAAGTTTGCAGTATCATTTTGCCACATTTTTCTAATTTATTCAGTTAAATGATTTCTTTACTGAACAAAATTCATAAATACATCATCTAGGAGAACAATAGGTTTTCCTCTTGTCCATGAAAAAATAATGCTTTCAAATTTTCACATTTTAAAACCTGCCTTGTTTTGTGTTTTTAGAGAAAATGCAAGATCATAGTGACATCTCAATTTACAGAATGTCCCTGTAGGAATTACATTTACAAGAACCAGATACAGAAGCCTATAGTTTGCCCCCATAATTAGAGTTCTCTGCAATAATATTTAAACCAACAGGTTTAAATAGAACACCCCATTAACTCTACTTGTAGAGCAATGAGGTATTTATTTTTCAAGTATTAGAACCACAAAGTGTGAAAGATTCTTTGCCTATTTTACAATTATGCCTTTAAACCAACACCACCTTTTTAAAAACAGAATCAGACCCACCACCCAAATCAGCCCATTGCTTTCAGATTCCAGTGTCCTGTGTCTTAAGGAATGTAGAAATATCCATGTACTAACAGAAAAAGCTCGCTGGAAAAAGCCATATTAAGTAATGCATGTGAAGCATGATTTTTTCTAGTGGTGAAAGCTATTAAAAAGGTGATCCAAGTCTATTCCCATCATTTCTTCTGCTGGTTTTATTAAAGTCCTTCCAAAAAAGATATTCAAGAAATCTTTAAAAAACTGGAGAGAAAAAAATAAAACACTCCTTCATAATTTAGAAGAAACTCCACTGACTGCAGAGATGCTCCTATCACCTTTGGTTCTTCAGAAGAAACAATCAGATCACTTCTACAACAGAAGGTATCAAAAAATGACAGATCAGTAAAGAGGGAAAATGCTTATTTCAAAATGCTAGGCTTCTATGCACTTACGTTACTGTAAGAGGACTTTCCTTACATTTTTAACCAGAGAATAAGATAATGCTATCTCAATTTAATTTGCTGTATTAGTTTTTGTTTACCTAACATCTCTTAAAATGTTGTGATGTAATTCAGAAAAATCTAGTGTGCTGCAAACCATCCCTCAATATTCATGTCAGCAAGAACTTGAGGAGGGAAGTACAGACAGGATTTCACACAGAAGGTAGATACCCCCTTCCCTTCTGCCTTCTCCCCTTACGTCCTTCTGACATATCTGGGTATGGCAGATATTACACCTGCAGAACATGGAACAGCAGTTGTCTCTTATCATTTCTGTTTGAAAGCACAGGGCAGGCATTTTTAAGCAACTTCCAATGGCAGCAAGTGTAACCGAGCAGTTCCTCCTCAAAGAAAAAATGAAGCCCCACCATAATTAGCACAGCATCTGTATGTACTTGGTATGCATAGCTTTACAAAGAGGAAACATGCTCCTTTCGCCAAATAATATGGGGTTTAAAAATGCTTAATCAACTTGTATCAAGAGCTCCAGGTTCTCTGTCAACTATAACACATTACAAGTATTACTGAACTAAGGTGAACCTACCTGCTGTTTGATGTGTTTGAACACTATCTACCTGAGGCAAAAGAGTCCCCTGATCTTCAAAGGCTAGAATTGGATTCAAAGGAATTTGAGGACTATTGCTTCCATCATTGTTCATGGCATCCAGCCGGGATGGCTTAGAACCAATAGGCAGGTTTATGATCTCTTCAAAGTTATCATTCTGCATAGACATTCCATTTTCATTTGCATTTTTCTCTGGATTGAGATTGCTGAAAGAGAAACACAGGTATTCCCTCATGCACTTCATCTACAACATAAATTCAGTCCTCCTCAATGCAATATTACAAATATAAGAAAAGTCTGCATTAATCCCGAGCAGTCTTTTAGCCAGTAAAAATGAGAACATGCTTTTCTCACAACAGAAAACTGGGTTTTGCAGTAAAGTACTAGATAATCTTCCCACAAACACAAAGGATTGTTGTTATGTTTGGCTTCATGATCCCCAGAGCCAAAGAGCACTTTATAGACTCCAGTTCTGAGAAGTGGCTGCAATCTGAGGCAGCAAGATCACCCCTGCAGCACTACCACTATGTGAGCCACCCACTTAATGCAATTTACAGCCTCTAACATCTTTTTCAGCTCTCATTACCTTTGCCATACCCTTCCTCTTTCTGTAAACCAATGTAATTGCCCTTGGATAAGATCACTGTCATTTTCGTTAGTTCTTGGATCACCTCCTGCCTCCAGTTTTGGAGCAGCCTCTTCTACCTACCACTTATCCAGACATAAAACTCCCTTCCCAATGCAGTGCTCTTTTCAGTCCCTCCTCCCTCTAAAAATCCTTAGGGTTTATTTCCAAGCCACTCTGCACTACTCCCATTGATCGTGCTCAAACCAGAAGAAACACCTCCCAGCATCCCTCATGTTAGTCTGCACTGCCTTTTTTCATCTCCCACTGGGCAGAGATGCCTTATGAGCAAGCTCTTGCTCATCTCCCCCAGTCAGGAGCAGTACACACACAGACACACTCTCCAGCTGCACACACTCCTGAGAAGATACATGATCATGTATCACAGTCTTACCCCTTCCTTTCCAGCCCCTCTTATTATGCACTGTATTGTCAAATCCTGCTGTCTTTGCAGATGACACCTGCTATCCTGCCAGAGGGGAAAAACTAAGGTGCTGAGTTAGCAAACAGGATGACCGTAATGGGACTATAAGCTTCTTGAGAAAGCACAAATACTCAACTGACAAAAAAAAAGTGTGATCTTTCACAGGTGCTTATTAAGGCCCTCAACACTTGTGTTCTGACAGTCTTGGGTACCTATTCCCTATTCAGATAACATCACAACTCTTCAGGTTGTTTGGAAATGCTTCAGCCACAAAAGCTCAGATGCAGTTTTCCTAGATTGACATTAGGCTATCAATTTCCTTCGGACATTTCTGAGCAGGTAGCTTCGTTTCATAGGCTAATTTTCTCCTGATAGTACATTTATTAGGCTTAAAAAACCCCTGCTTGTAACTGACATACAGTTTATTTTCATTTGCTTGTCTTCTTTGGGTGTCCAACTCCTCCCAAACAATTGCAGAATTGTTTTACGGTGCTTCCCAAGAGAGAGAAAATAATTATTGCTCTTTTCAAAGTGGCAGTGCTTTATCCAAAGCCCACATTTCCTATGAGAACAACATGCTTGTTTTCATACCAAGTCTTTCCCAGTTTTTAAAGCCATTGCTGGTTCTTTTCAGAAAGGCCCTCCCCTTTTTCCCATCTGTGGACATGCTGAGCAAATTTCAAAGTAAAAAATATGTTTCATTGCACTGAGTTTGAGAGCAGGCACAACAGGTTTGCTAGCTGCCTGAGAGAAGTCATCCTTCTGTGCCAGAGATCCACAATCTGCAAGATGAGGAGCAGAATCTTTGAAATGCTTTAGGACTAATAAAGCCAGCTCTATAATGTACAGTCACTAGGTTACTATTAACTATACAGTATCCTATTACTTATTTCATCCCCATCTATTGCCAATAACCTCACCTAGGAAAACATCAGAGCTAGGATAACACAGCAGGTTTGATGGATGGGATAAGAAAGAGGTGGGAAGAGAGCAACTGCTCATTCATAGGAAATTAAACAGCACAACACTTCAACAAGTACTGGTACAATGAAGACTCTTGCTTCTGCAAACATCAATTTTTCTACCCAATTGATCAACTGACTTCATACATAAACAGTTCTTCATATTTATTTGTCGTTGCATTTCCAGTATTACACACTGAGTTAGACCAGGATTCACAGACTTGACTGATGTCTTTTGACACAGAGAAATCTATGCAGTCACAAAGGTGGTACAGAAAAGGAAACAATAACTATGGATCTTCTGAATTTTATGCTATAAAATCTTCTCCATTTTATGCTACTTGTTCTACCAAATTACAAGGGGAGCAAATTTAGAAGAAACAAGGGAAAAATGTAACTGTAGAATTAATTTCCACTGGACATTTTAGAGGCCATAAACTCCAAAGGAGATTAGACAAATTCCTAGGAGACTGGTATGCCCTCCAGCTTCTGGTAATCAGCAGCTTAGGGACTACTTGAGCCTATGTGCCACAATGTTTAGTAACCCTTCACCGGCCAGAGGAGCTCCTGGTCCTTCCCTTTTTTCCCTTTATACTCACTCCATAAGTGACTGCTACAGGCCATTCGAGTGAAAAACACAAGTAATAGATTTTTAACCTGCTAAAGCTGTTTGTACTGTCTTATGTTAAATTCTTAGCAATGTCTCAGTGTCCAGTGCAGCACTAGAAATACCCTTTTTAATGTTATATCTTATTTTCAAATGACTATTTCAAATTCATTTTTCCACTGCTGGAAAAAATCCCACCAAACATCAAAATTTATTCAGAAGTTAATGTGCCATTAATAATATCGTAGTATCCGTGAATTACCAGCTTTCTTGATAACTCTAGATACTTTAGTATCTTACTGGAAAGTTTCCATGGTACACTCCATTTTAAAATATATTTTGTGTTACCTTTTCCATTGTACTGCACCTGATTGAGAAATATCTTCATTTAAGCTCAGTTGTGAGTCTTCTCACCACAGACATTTAGGACAGATATAAGGTCACTCCCTGCTTCCCTCCTCAATAATAATTCACTATTGTTCATTAGCATTTGAGGATTAAATTGTTTAACTGAATTTACTTGTGAAGAAGACACGCAGAGCAAGCATAAATGGCAAAATTGGAACCCTTACAGCATCACTTAAAACTGCCTACCACAAAAAACAGGTTCACGTTCAGACAAATCATTTTAACTCAGACAACTATGAAAACCGAAATTGTTTCTAAGAACCAAAAAATGTTGTAAGATCTATTTGAAAACATTGAGTGCTAACATGGCAAAACAGCTCAATTCACAAGCAAGTGTATGTGCTTTTTTTCTTTCACGATGCAAAGTGAAGAAGCTTTAAGGAAAACTGATTGATATTCATTTGTTTAAACCATAGGAGTGGGAATACTAACAAAAACTTTGACAAATTATTACGTGGGATAGATGATTGCACCAATCTATCATCTGCAATAAATGCTTATTAATAATATTTGTTGATAATAGATATACAGTAAATAATGCAACAGATCACAGCATTTTCATTAGGGTTTATGAAGATCCAATTGTCTTGGAAAGCTAATGAAGTCCCAGTACAAGATGACTGCTGATCAAAAGCAGGAAGAGAGGACTGTGAATTATTTACACTCTCCTCTTGCCCATACAAAGCACTGGCCTCTGCTTTGCCCCCAGGCAAAGCCTTTTTAAGTTTTGGTCAGAAACTTGAGCAATCTTGCCTTTAGGACAAGCTCAAGTCCCTTCCAGACAAAAGCCAAATCTATCTTGGGTCTGGAGTGAGGTGCTCACACAAGAGACCATCTCCACCTGTTGCTCTGTGTGTGCTACAAGAGCAGCTGTATCTAGATGCCACACAACCACAGCACATGAGATGTGCTAGCAGTGGTGTTGGCACCTGTGACCCTTAATGTGGATTAAAAATCTATGCTGCTGTGCATTCCTCATAACAGTTTTTCAAGCTAGCTGGGCTAAGCTTACACTGGCATGCTATCAAGTGCTTCAGCCTTCACCTTCTCAGTAATCAGGGATGTACCTCTAGAGAGTCCCTCCACACTCTAACATAGCATACCAGCTTCCCCTTCCACAGCCTGATACACACTTCCATTTGTGTTGCTGTTCCTCAACCTTATTTATTCATTCTTTCCTTTTGGCCATTCTGAGGTTCCCTCCCTGGATTATAATGCTACAGGACAACATTTGCTAGTGTGGCACTTTTATATTACAAACAAGGTGCATGTAAGGCTGGGAGTGATTAACATTTAATAGCTGCCTGAGACAATTATGAGGCAGCTCAGTGCAGCTTATCCAATGCAGCTCAGTGCTCAGTGTCACTGACAGAACTTCCATCAGCAGGAGCACCCTTGTCAGTCTGACACCAGGCTAAGATCCCTCAGGGATACCGAAGGAGCAAGAGAGGGCAAATTCCTCCTTCAATTAGTGCCAATCACACCCTAAAGACTGCTATCCATTACAGACTGTGAGATGGCTTCTCACATTCAAGTTTTCTCATGCATATTCTGGCACTACCTGCATAAAACATGAAAAGGACTAAGGGATTATTTGTCTTTCTGCATTACAAGAATTGAAATAACTGACAGCTCATGCTTATGCAACAAATTTCACTCAGTTCACCACTGAAGTTTCAAGCATTTCAATAATTTCTCAAAGTCTGAGTGACTTGTTTCATGGTTACAGAGAGATCCTGATGTTAAATGTTTGCTCCTAAATTCCTCTTATAGAGGACAAAGGGGTTTTTTAAAGGCAAATCCAACATGAGTAGTCCTGTATCTCACATGGGGGACTTTTGCTCAGTAAGCAGAACTTGCTAATACTTCAAGCAGTTCAGAAATTGAAACATCTAGGCTGAAAGCACAGTGTTCATTATTCCAATCAAGAAAACCTACACTGCAAATACAGAGTTTTTATGAAGCTTAATTCATGGAAAGGAACAGAAAAAACCTGCCCTTTCCATTAAGTTTAAATTTATGTAATAACAGCTGGAAAACAACATGTTTTTCCAGATGTCCACTGCAAAGAATGTGCTGTATTTTCACAAAACTCTTCCCTATCAGTTGGCAAAAATAGGTTACTGCTAAGTGAAAGATGATAAAGATCTTTACTGTGTTCAGAAAAAGATAAACAGGAAACAAGGCTGATTGAACAGCTGTCTCATTTACTTAATGAATATATGGATCTCAAAATAATTTATCACTTTAGTAACTCTCATGCTCTAGTCATCCCCCAGAACTTCACAGTGTTCTTACCTGTCCATATTTATGGAGGGTTGATGTGAGACGATCACATGCGTGCAGGTGACTGGTTTCCCGCTGTGGGGAGATGTTACATGCTGAAGCTGAGGACCTCCTGCAGGTTCCGAGGGAGATGCAGGACTTGTTATGACTAGAGAAAGAACACCATCATTTACCTGCAGATTAGGCTAAAACAATTCCTACAGAAGGCAGCACAGTCAAGGCAAGCTACTGATTAAAAATAGAGTTCTTGTGCCTCTCCTTCTCCTACCCAGCCTCTTTGTCAAGTTTTTTGGCACACATGCCCTCTTTCAGATCCAAAGTAAATGCCACAGATTTCAAAGCTGTAGCTTAACAGAAGAATAAACATTTTACAATGATACACACAATTCCAACACACAAGCCAGCGGTCAAAATAGATTGATATCTAACAGTGTATTATGCTGGCACTTTTCAAGCAGTGATAGAAAACAGAACACTGGGACACCACCAGTTCCATACTCTGGTATTTCTTGGTTCCTGTGTTGATCTCTGACTGTAGCCGAAAAGGAAATCAAGAGGAAATAAAATCTCCATGGAAAGGATACTTCTTTCAACAAGTACCAAATCACTACCTATAAAATGTTGTAGAGAGTAACATAAAATTAGACTATCCTTGTGCCTCATAGAGACACTAGATGACAGATGTTACTGGCCTGCCTCAGGATGTTCTTTTGAAGTACAACTACAGCCTTCTGCATTGCATATAACTGTGTACAGCCACACTAATTCACATGCAAGTCAGTAAAAGGAAGTAATTGCACCCCATCCATACTATCACCTGTTACAATAGTTGCAAGAACAATTTAATATTCATAGGCTTAGACACATTTAAGTTGGTTACCCAAAACCTCCTCTGGTAAGCCACTTCTTCAGCTGCTCTGTTTTGCTATTCTTTACAATCTTGGGCTGAAATCTTCTATACCAAACGTTTTAGTCTGATCTTTGGCAAGTTTTTGTAAGGAGAATATTAGAAATACAGGGTTTGGTGCTTCTACAGTGTAATAAGAAGAAAATACATTGGAATTAACATTTAAAAATAAAAAAAAAGGCAGAAGATAAACTTGCTCTGCTCTGGAAATGCAGAACTAGCTCCTATTTTGAAGAAGAGGCCAAACAAATGACAAAAAAGTGATGGATTTTGTTTCCTTGTGCAATTCAGCCATTCATGTAAAGGCCTCTTCAGGTTTTGCCAAAAGTAGGACTAGAAACATATGTTTTGGGGGGAAAAAAAAAAATCACCATTTTTGTACGATCAGAAGTCTGTTAGCACATAGTGTAGAAAGTTAATTGGCAGAAACATCCCTACTAATCCCCACCTTTGACTCAATAGCGTATCTAGGAAAAGCAAAGCCAAAACAGTAGAGCAGCCATGAGGGTGAGGGCAGTTTTCTCTTTATTCAGTCATTCAGGGACTCCAGCCTTCCCTCAGGCCTGGGGAAATGCAGGTCCAAACTCTCCTATGCCTTAGGAAACTGACAACTTGTCTTCTACTTCTGGAGGGAAAGAATTAGCCACAGGCTATAGGGCCATGTATAGCTTCAAGGAACACTTAAATAGTTTATAGCACCCTCTCTCCCTCAGTCCCCCATCCCTCTCAAGATAATATGCAAACAAATAACTGCCAAACAGACATAATGAAATCTGTGTCAAAATGTTTCCTGGCAGTGCTAAATACAGTGTTCACTTTAAACATCTAGAAAAAAGTTGTACATCAGCCAGTGCTGTTATTTGTCTTCACTGTTACTCAACTCAAATACAAAGAAGACTAATGTCATTTAAGATGTTATGCTACAAGAGGATAGACCATTTGATAGCTTGACTTCAGTATCTCAAGTAGTGCTAATTCATACTTGGTGATTGCTGAATATGAGCTACAATTTTTTTCCTATACTGTAAATATTAAAGTCATATAAAAACTTTACCCAAAATGACAAGGGAAAAAAAGATGGAACAAAAGGAAAGACTAAGAATGCAGGTATGACAGAAAGACTAAGCTTTTGTAGGAGCTGAATTTTGGGGAAGTGGGGGTTGGGAGTAAATTAAGACCAAGTGAATAAGGCAGCAGGTATGGGCAAAAGTCACAGGGAGATGTTTAGAATAATGAACAATTTGTTTTGATGACTGAGATGAAATAATCCTTTAAGAAAATTGAATAAGTCTGCAATGACTACATGTGTAGCACTATACATGTGTCCAACTATTCTGTGATCAAAAACAGAAGATAATTTACTTCTTTTCACTTTATAAATAAACTCGGCAGGCAACTTGCTCTTGTTAAACACCAATGTGACAAAGTTGTTAAAACAGCTGACTCATTTAGTAAAGGCTAACTACCCATACAAGAAAGGATAAATGATGTTTGCAAAAATTTCAGTTCTAGTCCTCTCAGTTTTCTTTTCTGCAATTACTGTGACAATTTTCAGAACTGTATCTCAAATCATTGTGCTTAGAGGCATTTATTCACCTGTTATGCCCAGGGCACAGTTAAACACAATACCTGTTTCTCCAGTAACATTTGCCTTTGATATATGTCCATTTTGCTGGTCACTGGTTTTCTACAAAGGAAGCACAGTTTTATAAATTAAAAATGGCACTGGGGAAAAAAAGTGAAATGTGTCCAATATTTGCACGTGTTAAGTAGCAGCACTGACCTTATCTACTGCTTCTACACGTCTAGTTCTCTTCATGATCTCCTCAAGCCTCTACAACGAAATGTAAAGGGGTAAAATTATGCTCATTGTCATTAATTCAAAAATCTCTCTCCCAAATCACAACTGTTTGTCATTTATCAGTTGCATCTGTTTATTGCAAAAAAGATGAATTATTTATTTATGTTGGTGATATTCCATTCCCATTCACATCAGACTATGCAGATAAGGACTGCAGCTTTTCTAACAGCACATTTCTACCATGGATAACTTTCTACAGCTGAGGTGGAAACAAACTGCTAAGGCAAAAGGAATCACAGTTTCTCTGCATGTACTGAGTTACCTTCTTCCTTTCCAAGCGCTCTTGCTCTTCTCTTTGGAAATGCTTTTCACGTTCTAATCGAATCCGCTCTGCCTCTTCCCGTAGGCGAGCTTCCTCTTCTTTCTGAGTTGATGGGGAAAGAAAAAGCAGTAAGGAATAATTCATTATTTAAGGACAGATTTACACTGATATCTGCTTGACTATGCATTTCTACAATCCCCTGAAAAGACACTTTTGGAGTTTAGAAGTCACCAACAACCCTTTCAGACTGAACAGATTGATTTCCATATTTTGGTTAGCGTTAAGAGATGCATTACCAAACAATGGACATCATATTTGGTTGTGTGCTTGTTCTAGGGCACGTGCATGAAATCACACCAAATAACAAATAAAGAATAAATTTCTAACCTTCAGCATCGAAACAGAAGCCAGGAAAGTATTAGAAAGATTCATATTTTGAGGGGTGGATATTTTTGAGAGTCAAATAAAAACAGTAGAATGTTTTTTTTTGACCAAAAGAGTCATCATTTAATGACATAAGGGACTAACAGTCACAGAAACATTAGCACAAGCTTTCCATTCCTGGCCTTCTGAATTAAATGCAAAACTTGTCTGGAATATACTGTAGAGAGGCCTTGCCCCCTAACAATAACAGTGCTGTATGATGGAACTACTGCAACAGTTCATTTGTTATGGCTGTAACATGCAGAAAACTTGGCCATACACTATTTCTGAGTGCTAAACCATGGATGTAAGCCAGTTTAGCATTTCAAAGAAAGCAGCATACATCTGAAAAAGTGAACTGCAGTTTCTAAGTTATAATCACTAATACAGCTCTTTAAACATTTATTTTCAGAAGCATACATTTAATGATATACCCTAAGAAACACATAATGTTTATGAGGCAGACTTAAGTCTGAATTTTGGGGGAGAAAGCAGACACAAAAAACCGAATCCTATCCAGAATGCTTACCACAGCCTCTTCTGAAGTTGGTAAACCAACATTATGCCTATCAAAAATGAGAGCACTCAAAAAAATTGTATTTTGATTTGTTTACTCTCATGTCTGTTGAGTAGCTGCTCTGATTTCAGGAGGACTGTGCGAGCCTTGATTGAAGTGATCAAAACCTATGCCTTCTCCAACACTCTAAATAATCATCTTGGCATTGTCATGGTTTAAGCCCAGGCCGTAAATCAGAACCACACAGTTTACCCCCCCCACCTCCCTGGCCTTTCTTCCCCGCCACCAGAGGGACGGGGAGGAGAATCGAAAGAATGTAACTCCCACGGGTTGAGATAAGAACAGCCCAGTAATTAAGGTATAACACAAACCACTACTGCTACCACCAATAATAATAATGATAAGGGAAATAACAAGGGAAGAGAATACAA
>JBCJKH010027617.1:6728-23653 GCA_039877255.1 Loriculus beryllinus | reverse complement strand
CTTCACCTGACTGCCATGATTTTTCAAATATGATGGCCAGTGGCTTAGCAATTTCATTTGCCAGCTCCTTCAGGACCTGTGGATGGATTTCATCAGGTCCCATGGACTTGTGCACATTGAAGTTCATAAGGTGGTCTCGAACCAGATCCTCTCCTACAGTGGGCCCAAGGTCTTCATTCTCACAGTCCCTGCGTCTGCCTTCCAGGACTTGGGCGGTGTGGTCAGAGCCTTTGCCAGTGAAGACCGAGGCAAAAAAGTCATTAAGAACCTCAGCCTTCTCCAAATCCAGAGTAGCCAGTTCTTCCAATAGCTTCTGGAGGGGGCTACTTCCATTGTCTCTACTCTGTCTTTTATTTGCTACGTACCTACAGAACATTATTTTAGAAAAATAAATGGAGCATATTCACATCCAGAATAGAGCTGCAGAAATAAAGCCACACAATTTGAATTTATCCACATTAGCTGGATTGTCTTACTGCCAAATAAATTTGTAATTTCAAGAAATATAGAACTGGATTTTATGCGCATGCTGGGGAGAATCAACCCCACACACCCACAGGGTTTCCATATCTCACTGGTTCTTTTCTCCTTTCCCTGTTCAAGCACAGACTTTTTTTTTTAGTTCTTATGTAGGTCTATGGTCTGTCTTTGGCTTTGATGGGTTCCCAGCCTAATTGTGCAATTTCACTGAAACGTCTTTGAAGCTTGTGTTGTTCTTCAGGAATACAAAGATTGTATGGCTGCTCCTGCTTCTTTCATTAATTTTTATAAGGGAACACAAGACAAAACCTGATTACAGTATAATTTTTGTTGCCATCTTAATGAAATTCTTTGTTTGAATTCTGGGACCTTAAGGTGAGAGAGCTTTTTATTACCTTACCTTGAAATAAGAGCCTCAATCTTCTAGGTTACACTCAAAAGCTTTAAACCATCCTCCAGTCAAAGCACAGAGAATTGGAATTATTTTCTTTTACATTAATTTCTTAAAAAAATTACAATAAAAATTGCCCCTCCCAATCAGTCCACAGAGACAGTTTGCAAGACCAGTACCTGAATGAAAAAAAGGAGAATAATCAGCTGTAACAGCCATCACACCAATCACCCTTCTCACCAAAGTACCTGCACATTAACTGCAGAAAAGTACAAGCAGAGCACTCTGGTGGCAACTGCCATCTGTTAACACTCAACCAGAGTTTGACAGCCCTGAATACTGCTCATACTAGGACATACTGCTGATTATCAAGACACCCACATTGATTACACAAACTGAAGTCTCACTGAGTCTTTCCACATAAGGTTACTCAAGGATACGGAACATTTTTTTATTACTATTTTTATTTCATTCATGAATCTGCTGTGAGGAACATACTTTCTGTTCCTATTCTCCAAAGGAAAAAAAAAGTCTAAAGCATTCAAAACCCCAGATACCAGACTTCTAAGAACAACACAAGGGAACAATGGTGTTAGGGGGACCAGGAAATCAAGAAACCATAAATAAATATTAAGTATTGTTTTCCACAACTTCAATAGTTTTGGATCCTGCATTCCATCCTCTGCATGAGGAAATTACGTGTCTGCAAGTTTTCCTCACGGCCACAATAGATTACTATAGTTTGCCATACCTAAGCAAACCATCAGCACTGAACTTGCAGATGGGGAGCCATGCACAGGCCCATCTGCTGGGCAATAAAATCTGTGACCACAGATTCATTTCTTGACTACAGGGTGCTTGCTGCTCCTTCACTACACAGTTTAATTTCCCCCTTTTAAGGAACACAGTGTACAGCTGTCTCAAAGATGACCAGTCCATCTGCACGAACATACCGGTAGGGACAGCCTGAAAATGTGGGTGGAATCGCTCCAGGAGCAATACCATAGCTAGGGAGCAGATTTAGAAGGAGAGCTGACACCAAGATAAACTCTGAAAGACTTCAGGTCTATACATGACCCCAGTAAAGACATCTTCATCTTCCTTCCTCTATTAGATCCTGCCCATAGGAAGGACCAGCAGCAGGGAGGCAAGTGAGGCAGTGTGTCCAGGGCAAAAAGTTCTCTACTAACATCATTCCAGATGTACATTATTCACAATTGTAGAATCACAGAATAGTTAGGCTTGGAAAGGACCTTAAGATCATCTAGTTCCAACCCCTCTGCCATGGGCCGGGTCACCTCACACTAAAATATAGCAAAAGTGAAGGAAAAAGAAAGAAAATCTTGTAGGAAGACATGTTCTTTTTAAATTAGTAAACCCAAGCCCAGAAAATGAATACTTCACATATACAAATTAAGCAGACACTACACAAACAGGCCGAAATCCTGTCAGAAGGAAGCAAAAGAAAAGCAGATTGCCTGGTCTTTCAGGCTTAATCTTACTTTCCCAAAACTGCCTGTTAAAAAGCTACTAATTGCTTGTCTTTGATTTTTTTCCAGTGGCATGTGAAAGAAACTGGGGTAAGTACAGAGGAAAGTTGCCAAATCCACAGTTAGAAACTTTCCACACGCTTTTTTCTTTTTTTTTTTTTTTTTAGAAGAGACGGAGTTTCATTTCAAAATATTTTTCTAGCCTCTTCTACTGTGAAGTCTGCAGTGCAACAATTTACAGAATGGATGCTATCTCTATAGATAAACAAAACCATCATTCCCAAGAGATCTGACCTTCACCTTCCATCCTAAAATAGTATGGCCAATTACATAGCAGCAGCAGCCCACATCCTTAAAATATGTTTGACTGAATTAGGGAATTAAGTGCTGTTCTTGACTTCTAAAGTTTGCTACAGACTGCAACTAACTAAAAGAATAAAATATACAACCAAAACAAACAGTTACATTTGGCAAAAAATACATTCCAGCAACTAAACGGTGATGCAGTACTATGTACTGCTGAATTTGTTGTTCTGTTAAAAAGAGGATCCCAAAAAATGCACAAACCAACTTATCATCGTTACATCAATTTGAGCAGTAAGCTTCCAGGAAGTTTATCATCCTGTTTGCTGACTACAATTTCGCTTGTTTTGTTTTGATACCATGTTCCTGTCCCTTCAACTCACGTCCTCCACACCAAGCAAACATCAGACTCTCACTAACTTTACTCTAAGCACTTCCCCAGCCTATACGCTTTCTCATTCCAAAGATGCGATAAAGAGTGTTGTAGGACAGAAACACCTTCACATTTTCTCTCAGACTGAGGGAAAGAGCAGAAGTGTGTCTCATTCGGCTAGAGAAGGGTAAAAAAATGCACCCGTGTGAAAACCATCCTAAATTTGCTGTATATTTACTGGCCAAACACAGTGCAACCATTTAGGTAACAGGATGTTAATCTGGTACATTGTCTTTTAGAGAGAACCATTGCAAGTCCAAGAAACAAAAAATATTTAAAGTTTATATTTAGGCATCCATTTGTTGGGTATTACATTTTAATCCTATCTTTAACATAATTTTAATAGACTTTTCTTCTTCCTTCGACTTTTTTATACTACTCCACCAGAATTACCATTAACAAATGTCAGAAGAAAAACACAAATCTACATTATCATCTCAGCCTTAATATCGCCATTATCATTTCTGCCACAGGGATAACTCTGATGACCAATATGTGATACTGCTCACTACACGACTTAGATTTTCCTAACCTTTAAATGGCTTTCTGCAAATTCTAAGTCTGGGATAATGGAACTAACTCTACCACGCCAGACCTAAGGCAAAATTTAAACCATTAACAGTGATTCTATAAGCCTCTCTCAAAAGCAGCAACTTTTGAAATACCATAGTCATCACAGAAAACTGAGCTCTCTTTATAATAAGATAAATCATCTGAACAACATGAGTTCAAACATTAGCATGAGAGAAAAATTAATTTGGCATCAAGGAACATTTTCTCCTCTCTTTTGTAGTTTCTGCCATTGTCTTCAAAGCACATTAAGCTTGCATCACATTGTACTCTGTGTAAAGAAACAGCATTCAGGACTAAGACAACTGAACAGAAATAAAATTTCAAGCAAGTTTTGTAACATGGCAAATGCTGCACACTTTGCTTCCAAGCCCTGAGTGAATAAGAATCCTGATTGCATAGAATAAAGACATACAACATCATCACAGCAAAAAAGCCTTCTGGAGATGCTTCGCTCTCCAGTGGAAGTTAGTGTTAAGGATAATATGGTAAGGATTTAGTGCACAGAGCTGTAATACATGAAGATGAAAACTTCCAGATCCAAAGAGCTTCAAGGAGCTCACAGATTCAGGATCCCTTCTGTAAGCACCAGAAGTCTCACCTCATTTGCCAAAGGGATGGGTGACATCCAGATATTGTTTTTCAGTTATCCATTTAGACAGCAAGGACACTTCTTTTTTATTGTCTTCCAAAGAAATGGACCAAAGGAAAAGAGCACAGTTTCCTGCCTATTTTGAAAAAAATCAGAGTTCACCTAAGGAACAAAGAAGGGTGGAGGCCCCAAGTCCTTCTGGACCAGAGTAAGTGCTGGGAAATAGGCAACACTTACAGCACACTGACTTAAAGCAACCAGACCAGGCTCAAATAAATAAGCCTGACAGACAAATAACAGAAATACAAAAAGAAGTCTCCATGTGCAGAAAAGGTGGGCCAACATGAAACCAAATCCCCAGTGAAGATGGGGATAGCTCAGCCAAGAGCAGCTCTGAACAGCTCAATACATCAGCACACTTTGCAACACAAATGCACAGAGAATGTAATGGCCAATGTAGTTTTCCTGATCCTGTGATAGTACCTGGCATTGGACTGTGCATTCTCAGAAAGAAAGGAGCTTTGGCTGTGTGCCTTTTTTCAAGGGCTAAGGCAGAAAAAGGAACAGAGTAGCAGCTGTATCAGACTGAGAAGTCAACCAGAAGTACAGGTACCCTGTCTGTCACATAGCTGGTATGTAAACAGGTAGCAGTGGCTAGCATGGCTTTACACAAATATTTGCCTACACAACTGCGTTCAAGAAAGCAGGACACCAAGTCATTATGTAAACACGCCACAGCACTCTATTTTTACTTCCTCTTCCAAAACTGGACATTGGTTTGAAAAGATTTTGTAACATGCTCCTATCCATCAAATGGGCAAGAACATTGTAATTGCACAGCCAGATTCTCCCACAATACCCATTTCTGTCAAATTTCTGCACATGGAAAATTCCAGCAGCAAAGTTCTGGATGACAACACACTGTGAAACCAGAAGGGGTTTTGAATGCACCTTGCACAAGTCTCTGTGCAATGCTGTCAATAGCTGATCAACATTCTTCATTTGGGCAGCAAAGGTCTCAAAATTTCCCAAAGAGCAAGCAGTTGTCAATGGATGTGAGCATCCCACTCCTTGATATCAGATTCTTATATGGGACTCCCAGACTACCATATAAGGGAATCCTCTGAGAAAACACCACAAAACAAAAATACATCTCTCTCTTCTGAACTGTTTTGCATTTATTGGAATTGAATGCACGTTTCCCCTCTGCTCGCCATGAGAAAAAAGGACCTGCTTGCTTATTGTATTTGCCCTGTTCTGTTCATGTCCTAGATAATGGAGAAACTGAGGCAAAATTCTGGTCTTTCTTCCCAAAGAGCACTTTTTCAAGTTTTCACATTAATTCTATGATGTAGGTCAAACTCAGAGTTCACATCTCGTGTCCCAAAGCCTCCCCCTTATCAACTAACTAGACCATTGTTTTTTTGTATTGGATCACACAATAAAGTGCAAGACAGGCAAATGGAGGCTCCTTAAATTCCAAAACCTTCTCTGCATCCACTAGGAAGTCAGTACATAGTGCAGTTTTTCAGAAAAGAGCTCCTGGTAATTCACATACAGTCAGGCTGCTGAGCTATGGCTATTTAATTATTTTTATTTTTATTTTTTTTTTTAGATTATGTAGTATAATTTCTGCAATTCAGATAAAGTAACAAAGTCTGGATGAGTTTGGCCCACAGTACTGGGCCAGTGGATGCAATGTTCATGTGAAAGCTTCTGTGATCACCAGAGGAAACTATCAGCAGTTCTTTCAAGCTCTTCGGTCTCATAGTTTCCAGTGCTGTGAAAATCTGCACGAAGGTCTGATGTGTCTAGTTCCTGAGATTCCTGGGCACTACAGACAAGCTAAGTAGACACAATCCTCCTAGCTCCTGTGTTTAGACTATGTATGTACTTTGCAATCCCCATGCGTGCCAATGGATTAATTTTCAGCCACAGGAAAACTTCCCCAGCCTTACTGTTTGCATCTGGTTGGAGCGAGTGCAAAACTGCAACGTCCTTGATAGGAATGAGACTCTATACTCATCTGCTTCCATGAACCAAATCTTGCTATCAGAAAATAGACTATATGCCTAGTCATTGACTTCAGTTAAAAAAATTACTATGAAAAGACTAACATTTTGTCATCCGTTTTCAATGCTAATCCTGAATTGAGAAGTTTTTGTTTCTTGACTGCTTTATGAATAACTGCAATCACATTCTGCCAAAAGCTGGCTCTTCACTACGCTTCAGAGTATGCATAGAGGACTATCACTCTGAAGTGCTTTGCTAGTAGTCTTCACACTCACAGAAGCTGATACAAAGTCAAATATATTGACTGTTATCAGATCCACTACTATGGTAAATAAAATCGACAGGTTTTTAACAGTTTGAGAGTGAACTGGGACACATCAGAAAGACAAGTATTTGAGTAACAATCACTAAGGCTTCAGAACTCAACAGCAGATTTCCTGCCTAGGCAGTTACTTAAATCCAATAAATGATAATCATTAAGTGCTTTTCTTTAGAATTCCTTTATACCTGTATAACATATAAGGACTTCCTCATCTATCAGTCTGAATGAGTTTTCCAAAGATGTTAATACTACAGAAGGGACAGAGCAAAAGCTGACAGATGGAACATGAGGATCTTAGTCTAACAGCCTCTGTTACATAGCTTGAAATGCCAGATTTGTTACAAAGTGGACTCACTTCTCACTGGCTACAGCCACCTTACATTGCAGCTTGACTGTCCTATAACGTAAATTATACATACTTACATATGCACTGTCTCACATTAGGCCCTACAGGTAAAAAAAGTCAGAATATTATTAAAATGATGTGTAACTGAGAGGATATTCTTTTCTGGGTTCTTGGGGGTTTGGTTTTGTTTTGTGGTACTGTTGCTCTTGTATACAGCAGATTTGTTCCTTTCTTTTGCCTTCCTAATGAATTACATACTTCACCCACATGGTCTAGTCCTGCTTCTATAGCTCTCATGCTGTTAGACAAGCCTCGGGGGAATATAACTGAATTCAACCACATATTTTTGATAAATGTCATGCTACCCATTTGAACTAGGCTATGTATGATATTAAATTAGGCTAAACAAAAAGTAAATTGTCTGCTAGGTTTTGTCAGGATATTGTCACATGCAGCGCTCCATCACACATGGACACAATGCTAACGCCTTTTTTTAGAATTTGGTTATATGGCTATAGTAATTTACAATATGTTTTAAAGTCCTCTTACATGATTCCAAGTATTTGACTAGGTTTACACTGGGTTAGGACTTCAGGATCAAGGTGTTTTGTTAATTGGGTATACTGTAATTCATTTTTGGAAAGGATAGACACTCTCAGTGAAATCTATGCTTCAAGCATTACCTTTCAGTCAAAGCCTATGCAAGTCAAAATCCAGCAACGACATTTCATTCAACATTTTTGCTTATCCTTAGGACTGCATGCTAAACATACTAGATTCAAGTTGCAAAAGTTCATAAAAGTGTAATCCTCGATAGAGCGTTGTAACTTATAACAACGGGTATGTTCTTGCCTCTTTTTCCCTCACCACAACATTCAGACTGTAGAAACTTTCAATGTCCAACATTTTCCTATAAGTTCTAAGAAAACAAATCCCCAAAGATCATTTCACTCAACCTCAGACTCAGTCAAAAAAAAGCTGGAGAAAGCAGTCAGAACAATAAGGATGTGCTGATGTAAACAGGAACTCGAACTTTTTTTTCATGTTTGAAGAACATCCCTCTGAAAGAGGTCAAAAACCTCAAAGGTAGGAGGCTCGTAACTACCTCTGGGCTTAAACAATGTCAAGAACTCTCAAGAGCACACCCAGTGCTAGTGATATGGCATCAAAGAATTAGTAATTCTATCTCCTTTCATGCAACAGCCAGTTATGTTTGCAGTCTGCAGAAACGTAGCATCCTGGATTAAGTTTTATAAAGTATCCAGGTTACATCTTAAAAGAAAAACCCCAAGAATCCTTAAATCATTTAAGAATTACAAGCCATGCTTTCAGAAGGATGCCTACATCCCCAGAGGACTCAACCTGAGGTTGTGCTTTTCCTGGGTTCTGTTATACCAGCCAGCCCAGCAATGCTGTCCAGGAAGTGTGAATGAAGCACGGCAGTCTCAGGGAGCTCTTCTAAGGTACCCACAGAGGCAGAAAAGGTCTGTGGTTTCCATTCTGAATGAGCCCCAGTAAGTGTTCAGTCAATAATAGACAGATAGATAGCTACACAGATATATCAATGGATAGATCACACAGTGCACTTACTCAGTGTTTACTGCAGACATTTTACCACACTTTTAAGATTACTGGCAACACAAGTGCAAAAAACATCAGCTTCTAAACATTTGGAGAACAAAAATTATGCCTCTGTACTGAGGCACAGTTGTCCACGGGTACGGAAGCACTTCACAAACAACACATTGAGCTTACAAACATACTTGCAACTTTAAGTATCTTCTGCACATTGCAGCTGTAGAAGACAAAAGTGAAACAGGGATGCTACCACACGTTTGCAACAAAGCACAACTGCATATATAATCAAGTAGCATTCTTTGCAAAGAAAAGTGACTTCTGAAAAGATGCAATTAAAAGGCTTAATTTCCATGAAGGACAATCAAAACTGAGAAACTAAAGCCACATAATTCATTAAATCCACTTATGTTCAGCTGGGATACTCATTATAGTCCATATTCCTATAACAGATCTAAGTAACTGTAAATGTACCCCAGCAAGAAGCTTTCAGCACCTAACAACTCCAACTAGTGCAGAACACAGGCACAACTCTGCAACGAAATGAATTAGAAAAATCACACGTATTCACCTTCCCAACAGGGTTTTAATATGGCTTCAAGGAAATGCACAGAAAAGACCTTGATTGTCAAACTTCAGCATTACAGTTATGATGAACCTTTCCACTCCCTAGGCTCCATGCAGCTCTCTGAAAGTAATGGTGTAATTAGTTCATATAAAAAGAAGAAACTCAGAGCATAGTCAGTGGTTGTACAAGAAACATTTCCGGATGTTCTTACAGGAAATAAGCCCATCACTGTCCCGGTCACCTTCTGCTTCAAGTGCGGAACACATTCCTTAGATTTTGTCTCCCCTTTAACAAAAACATAGCAACAAGAGTATTTAAACAAAATAATCCAAAACATAACCCTCCTGAAACAAAACACTTTACTGTACATGCTTTCCCCCCCAGGCAGGAAGGACGGAAAAGCAAAGACGATATGACAAATGTCAGTTACATCAGTATATAAAAGGAAGACACTCATCATAATGTCCACGGTACAAGAATTTACATAGGGCTAAAAGCTAGAGAGCATTCTTTCTATCCTAGATGGATATCTTTTAGTAAATAGTTACAACTGACGCACACATTTCATTGGTTTTTCAGAAGCATACAGCTTTGAAACCTTCTTTTAAAACTTGTGTTTAACTGCACACATAGCAAGTGCTCGAAAAGGCCCATTTTTGGAAATCCCTCAATTCTTGCATCAGAATTAAGCTGCTTGTATCTATTCTGTATGTATGTGTTTTTACGAAATTTGCATTAAGTCTGAAATGCAAAACTTGCCAGTCCACTTCTTACCAACTGCTTTTTCCTTTAATCTGTGTAACAGACAAAGAAAGGAATGTGAGGTTTTAAAGCAAATTTTTATATGATTTTATTTTCTACTTTTAGAAATTAAGATATTTTCAAGTAAAATTTTGAGCAATGGCAATTCTTACATCATTAGCTTGGAGAGATCATTGTCTTTCAACTCCCCCCTTCTTTTTTTATACTTACTAAGAAGTTACAATAAAATGCCACAGTCAAAATAGAAGGTCAGAGAATCACGAACCTTAACCACACCACAGTTAACTGCTTCCATGGATTTGTGGCATCACTGGGCAGAATAGTGGGCTCTTCCTGAATTTACAGATAATATTCTTATAGACACCAGACAACTGTGGATTATGCTTAATGCATGGATATATCAGATAGAAATGGTATTTCTTTAAAAGTAAGGACATGCTTTCAATGGCTTCCTTAACCTGTGCAAACCTGTACTTTTAAATGCAATGTCAAATGATCACTTGTATCATCATCTGCCTTACAAGTTTTAGTCAGTATTTGAGAATTCTGTCATCCAGCTTCACAAAAGTTAAGATTTCTGACCTGCATAAACTGATCCCTTCAACAAAGATTAAGGAACTGGCTGAAATGGTGGATAGTTTACTGCCGATGACCTTCAAGATCTGAGGCTAACAGCAGCTGATAGCGATAGTTCTTACTTCTTTCTAATTAATGGTATTATCTCAGATATACTCCTGTACAGGAGAGCCCACTGCTTGACGTGGGAAGACTGTGCTGCCAAGACATCTTTGTGAAGGGGCTACTACTGCTGTCTGCCACCTTTTAGTGGGGAGGCTGGTATAATAAAAGAAGGAGATGAAGGTATATTACTGTTACATACTTATAATTACACTAAGGGTTTAATTACTAGTTAAACTTTCATTTTTATACTGCTTTACAAGCTGAAGAAAAAAAAAATTGTAAATTACTACTCAGAGCGAAGGAATTGATAACAGCATATATTTTTTAAACAGCATTATTATCAACATCTACTACATAAACATCTTGTTTCCCAAAATTACTGTTATCTGAGTATCTACAGTTAACTGTTAATTAGTAAGCATATATAAGCCCAAAATTTCAGAGCTAGAAATGCCCCATACATGCCCGGAACAGGCTACAACAAAAAGAGCATAACTTAATTTAAGGAACTATGTGGAGGAATTTACCCACCAAGCAACATATTCAAGAGCAGTTTTAGTCAAAAAGACTAAAAAGCTACAGAAAGATTAGGACAGGAAATAAACACTTAAAATGTTAATATCCTGCCTACGCACCGAATTCCAAAAAATCATTACGTTTAAACATAAATTTGGACTTCCTCCACTTACCATGGCATGAACTGTTCCTTGAAATAAGAACATAAATTCCTTTCTTTGACTTCTTTTTCAATTAACTCAATTGATTACAGCATTGCATTACAGAAATACTTTTGTCTGTGTGCACTGATTTTAATACTCAGAATCTGAAGATTCAAAACTTTTCCCAGTTTTTTCCTCTCCTACTGGACTGTCCTCTAATGCAAAAAAACCACGGCACAGAACACACACTCAATGAACATGCTCCTACTACTGCCAAACTTTGGTAACAATGTTATGACAAGCATTAGAGTTTTTTGCTGTTCAAAATCAACTTAAATCACTGCAATACTTACTTGTGATCATTCTATCCTTGTCCTGGACAGTACAGGATAAACTTAAGGACATCTGCATTTCATCACCACATCTTACCAGAGATTACAACAAACTAATAAATGTCTAGTATAACCTAAGTATAATTTTTGAAATATAACTTCCCATTTGATTTTTTTTAATAAATCCTTGTAGAAGTGAAATAAAAATCAGTACATTGAAGCATTATCGTGTTCTTAGCCATTCCCCTGTTTTCACAGTTATTTACAGAGCTGTTTCTTTTTCATACAACTCCACAGTTCTGAGTTTTGGTGTTTTGGGTTGTCTGGAAATGTCATTACAATAAAGCCTTTATCTCAGACCACCGAGGTCTGGTGTTTGCCAAGAGCATGAAGATGAGGTACAGACTGCGTTCCTAATTACACCAACTGAAGAGCACAGGACCTTTGTGCTGAAGTCATTTGTTAACAACTTTGTTTAGATAAGACACATATGCCTGTAAGTCTTCCTCTTAGAAATGAGACCTTCCTTATGGATGTTATCTCTAAATCACACTGAATTTGTGTGGCATACAGTCTTCAGACTCTCTTGACCACCTCCATAAAACCCAAGGCTTCATTTATAAGCAATGAAACTAAGTTTAGAGAATTACAGTATTCCTTTCATAAAATAATAAGTGCAGTGTCAGTATTGAAAACAGACAATTTTGTTCCCAGTCTATAGGCAAGTAACCAGGCAATTTGTGCAGCACTGGCAGAGTAAGTTACATCTTTCTGAAGCATCAGTGGGAAGAAAGTCACATCAGAATCTGTTCTTTTACTTTACATTTACACCTCTCAAAAGATACAGAAGTGAAAGTAACTCCATGAGTGTAATGAAGCAATGGAAAAATCCTCGAAGAATTCTGAGTTTATGGAAGCTAATTTTTTGAAAAGAAAAAAAAAAAAAAAAAAAAAAACCTAATAAATTCTGCAACTGCCTGTTGGATTTTGCAGGGATAAGGAATTAAAGTAACTTTACTAACACAGTGAGCTTCACAAGTCAATTAATATGGTTGCTGAAATGTCTGATTTTCCATTCAAGACTCACGGAATGTGAGATAAAAAGCATGGGATTTCAAGTATATTAACATGTCAGAGACATCTTTAACGCATCACATCTGGAGGGGAAAAAAAAAAAAAGCCAAAAAGAATTCCTATTCAGTTCATATCCTAAACTTCAAGGCAAAGAATGGAGAAGCGCTGCAACCCACACTGTATCAGAAAGGAAAATACCAGAGCATAATTATTTTTAATTGGGTCCCACTAACAAAGGGAACATTTCTTACCACTCAAAAAGTAAAGCAGAAATATTAGTCTAATCATCATCCAGGGCACTGTCATAGCCACTTTTTTCTTTTCATACACTTTTGGTGGTCTTTTTTCCTGAATATCTTTTCTATTGGGTGCAAATATTTTAAATACCACCTCTCAACTGTGCTTTAGTACAGCGGAGTATGTTTAAGGACTACATAAAACAGCTACAAAAGTATTTCAATTATGAAAACTCATTTCCATTTTTAAACATCATAAGAAACTGCAGACAGCTCAGTGCAGTAGAGAGGAAGAAGAATGTCCTCAGATGGCAATAATAAACAAACAATCTTTTATTCTGGTCAGACCTAGTAATGATTGGACACGACAGTACTTAGCTCACCCTATGAATTTAGATCACCAAGATCTTTTATTCCAATTCATCAGCATCTTTAATTCCTTGAAATACTTAACTTTTCTCATGCACCAAGCCCATACCTGTATCACTACTTGAATGTTTCTAACTGTGCCATTGAGAAAAAGTTTAGGACCCTTTACTTACCAGCCAGTAGGATGGCCCAGGGTCATTCCATACACAAAAAATGAATCTATTGTGGCTTTAATTTCATTTTACAAAACAACTGACCTAGCCCAAAATCTGACTGTATACATCATACTGGTCATGCAAAACTAGAAAAAGACAGTATTTAAAAAATGTTATTTGGGCATCCAAGTAACAATAGGGGGTGGGCAAAAATCTGTGTACATTTCCAGCTCTGCAGACCTATTCAAACACAGCAAATGTATGACAGTACAGGAGAAGATGATTTGCTCCACATAGTTCAAAAGCTGGTAAGCAAATTCACTAAGTCATACAGACTGCTTTCATCTTTAGAGCATTACTAGCTAAGAGGTGGCAATGGTTTTTGCAATTTTTTGCAGCTCTCCACAGAATTCTTTGTCCTTACTCGAAGCAGTTTTGTCTTCCAATTAACAGTTTTCAGTCATTAACATAGCTTGGAGAGGACAAAGAAAAACATCCAACTGACAAAAATTATACAGTTCTAATTAGAGGTGTACACAAAAAGGTTACATGTGAAAACAGGTATGGATAGTTTTCAAGGTTAAAAAAAAAACCCTTGACAAAAAGCTGGTTACAGTCACACTGATCATTACAGCTTTATTCTAAGCTCTCCACAGAGCTTTTTTCTTTACAAAAACAACAGCATCACCGCCCATCCTCCAAACTGAAATCACATTAATTAGCTAGCAGCAAAGTTTCAAAGCATACCAAATGCTTACTTAGAGCTCACTCAGCTATTGTGTTTAACTTTGCAAACAAGTCATGATGAGGGAAATCTACATGATAAGCATACTTCAGCTGCTGAAAAAAGGTTTTAATCTGCCTAGAAATTGGCAACCACTGGCTGTGTTTTCTATACTTTATGTTATGTTTTTCTGCCCAGTGGAACGAATTGGCTGCTATGAATGAAAAGAAACTTTGCATCTAATCAGTGGCATGAATTTAGACTGAAAGCTGATGTGCAGGACTTCTGTGAAGAGTCTGGGCCCTCTGCCATCCTTGTATTTGTGAATGAAACGGCATGAGCCACATGCCCTCCTCCTCCTCCCAGCTGTGGACTTTGCCCTTCCCTTTTCTGGGGGGTACTGGGGAACCAACTCTTTGCTGGTGAAACAACCATGACCCAGAAAGGCATTCAGTGCCATCAATGCACTCACTTGAGAGATCTCAGCTGCACTCTCCATCCTGCAGCTTTCACTCCTGGTTTCTAAATCAACTTGTGAACCAATGGCAAGGCAGCCCTCCTGACTCATTCCCTTGACAAATAGGCCCCTAAACTGATCTCTGACCTCTCTGCATACTTTTCCTAAGTTACCGCTGACCCCAGAGAGTCTGCACCCTGCTGCCCATACAGGTTTGCCTTTGTTTTTATATGGGGATACACTGATCAAAAAGAAAAAACAAACAAACCAAAAAACCGTCATTACCACACAATTACTCTAACAGCAAAAGTCCCTATTCCTCTATTCACTCATAAGAACCATCATATGTTTTTGATCGAAGTACCACAGCCCGTGAGTTTTCAGGAGATACTAAATAATATGCGACCTATTCCAGCCATAGCAATTTCACATTTGCATCAAAATTAGTAATAGTTGGCCTATTTAACCAAAGTAGTTCATAAGAAGCTAAATTTTAAATATAAAATATTGCTGAATCCGGATAAAGAACCAGCTGCTGTTGAGCAATCCATGTAATTAAGAGCCCAGTCAGACTTGGAGAACAGGCTATTAAAAATTTCAACAAACACAATGACTGTTTCAGATGTACATTTCTCTAGTTCTCTTCTATAGTCTTTCACTATGTTCACATATTACTTAGAATTTCAATAATGCACCTCTGAAAACAATTTTAAACATCTATACTTAAATAGCAGAACTATCAAACAACACCATTTTCCACAGAATAGTGTATTAATGATTTTCTCTTATTTAAAACATGAATTTACTAAACTTTCTAGCATGTAATTCAAGTTTATCCCTTAAGTGTTCAGAAACTTTTTCAGATATAATATTCAAATTTTCCTGTTCCAGGATAAAGAGGCTTTTTTTAATATATCTACCCAAAGAACTTATGCAGATATTTTTCTATTCAATAGTAAATACCACTAAACCCTTGGGCTTTTGCATTTTTCATTAATGAACACTTCTGCTTTGCTAAACTCCTTTAAAAAGCATCCAATTTTACTAAACAAAAGTATACTCTGGTGCATCTCAAATAACCTACAGTAATACACAAAGACCACAACAGATCGATTCCAAACCATGAAGGAAGCTTTTGGCTTCGAGTGCAAGGAAGGTTATCGATGCCCACTACAGACAAGAAACTTTTTCCAAGCACAGGACCAGTATGAGTTGAGAAGCATCTTCCCCTCATCACCTCTCTCCATTCAACACACATGGCATCTCTTTGTCCCATAGTCAAAGAAATATCAGACAGCAAAACTGCAGATGAAGTTTGAGGTGACCTGTCAAAAGTTGAGAGGCAGGACTTGAAGCTGTCTTCCAAGGAACACTTCATACCAGAGGACAGGCTACAAAAGTGAAGAACTTCTACTGTGATCACTTCCATTTCATGCCACATGACAGATCCTCAATAAAACATATTCCCTGGCTATTGCAAAGAAATGGGGTTGGTCCAGCAAAGACATGATTATGGCAGGAAGCTGAGTCAGGATTTATATCTTGGCTAATTGAAAGAGAAGGGACTGGCCTTGCTCTCCCCAATGTTGTGACACTGTTATACAAATTACACCTTTATCTACACCACCACACAGATCCTGTATGGAAAAAAAGTTGTACATATGATAACAGTGAAAACAAACAAGAGGAAGAGTAAAAGAGTTAGCAGAACTTCAACAGACAGCAGCCACCAGCACTGCAACGAAGACTGATCTTGCCCTGAGCCTCTAGGTCCAATTCACTTAACATGAGCGGTGAAGTACTACTCTAGTAATCACTTTTAGGTGGGGGTTTTTTGAGCTGAAAAACATACATTCTGTCATGTAAACTGATACTCACCTCTGCGTAAGTCATTAGCCTTTACACTGAGAGCAGAAATCTTTACTGCTTCAATAGACTAAATGGAAATTATAATAGACTAAGTAATCCTCAGAGTTTACCAGAGCAAGAAGTAACACTTTCCTAGTGCTTCACAACTATTTCTAAGTAGCCCAGGAACTAACAGGAACACCCAGGAACCTAGAATTTCTGAACAAGTTTTGTTTTGTTTTTTGTTTTTTGGTTGTTTTTTTTTATGCAGAGTGCACTTTAGTGCTCTTATGTACTGATTTCTGATTACAATTGATTGGCTTTTCTTGACTATTCTAGCTTGCTTGCCATATCCACTCCCATCATCCACTCCCAGCTATTATAGAATCATAGAATTGTTAGGGTTGGGAAGGACCTTAAGATCATCTAGTTCCACCCCCCCCACCATAAGCAGGGACACCCCACACCAAACCATGCCTCTCAAGGCTTCGTCCAACCTGGCCTTGAACACAGCCAGGGATGGAGCACTCACAACTTCCTTGGGC